>JAMKPZ010000884.1:0-17292 GCA_024699675.1 Amphibolis antarctica | reverse complement strand
AAAAAAAACAAAAATATCCTCCATGATTGTTCTAATAGTAATATTATATATATTACTATTAATGCCTACATTTACATTAACTTCTTCTATTTAAACAGCAGCCTGTAAAATTTTTTCCTTTGATTTAATAATAGGAAAGTTAAGAAAGATTGGTGTGCGTTGGATTTAAATTAAATTAAATATTATTAGCTCGCTAGTGCAGCGTAGATATATCTGTATAATGTAATTATATATATGACAAATTAATAATAAATGATAAACATATATTTGTAAAAGCATCAATATTATTTTTATATTTATAATAGAATTCCATAATATACTTGGAAATTCCCCTTTTATCGTCTTTTCTTCTGCTACTGAACATTTAGTCAACATACGGTTGGAAGTCATTTAATTAGATTACATTAATCAGAGGATGATGCTGAAGACACGTGAATAATCTTGGCTTTAATTAGTCAAATTATCATAATCGACTTTTTCTACAAACACGGAGTAATAAAGTTAGCTTTTGACTGACATCATGACTAATCACTGGTTAATCTTCTTATATATGGTTAAAAGTATTTCACAAAAATATCATTAACATAAACTAAAATCGTAGATAATATAGTTTACCACAGCTAGGGCGAGCACAAAAGAGAATATTCTGGCAGAATTCAAAGACAGAATTGCAGGCCAGCAATGGATTATCAGTCAGGATTATAAATGGAAAGTGGCAATATAAACATGGTGGGACTGATGATTAGTCGGGTGTGGAGGAAAAACTTTTCAAGGTCCCATTCAATTGCAAGATATGGAAAGAGCACTTGAAGGTTGGAATAAAGTTGTGCTTGGAGATATTTAATGTAAATTTCGATAAGCTCTTGTCAGAGAAGTAAATGTATCAGAAGAGGTTCAATGCCAGTGCTGACATTGCTGTTTATGACAAAGCTTGAGAAACTCAAAGATGAACCTGTTGTGGAAAGATGGAAGGAAGTAGGGCACAGAAACCCAAAAGTTCAGGTGAGTGCTAAAAGTTGGGGACAGAAACTCCAATTATGTCCATGCTGTTGTTAATAAAAGAAAGAGGACTGGTATGTCTCGGGGATGCTGAAAAGTGGCAACATGGAAGCTTTAATCGAAGTCATACGGTGACAGATTCCAAAATCCATCATTATATATCATTAAAATCCGTTACTAATGTTTTAAGCCTAAATTACTTTAATTTGTCCTCTGCTGCACACACATCAAAAATCCTTAACCTTTGCATCGACTGTCCTCCTTCGTCTCTTTATCATTTAACGTCGATTCCTCCTCCTTATTTGAACGTCGACCGTTTGTCTCTGTTCTTGAGTGTCAATGGCGTTGTATATACATGATTGTCCTCTTCTGTTTCTTGTTAGTCACCTCTCTGTCTCCTACATGCCTTCTTCCTCATTCAACCATCGATTGTCTCCTTCCTTTGTCTCTCCTTAGCTATCCTTTGTCATTGAACACACGTTACTGTTGATCATTGTCGTCTAAAACATTATGGCATAAAAGGGAAACTCTGGTAAAGTATATATGTGTGGTAAAGTTCATCGACCTCTGTCATTCTTCTACCTCTGTTATCATTTAGAACTACACATACATTCTCTTAGGGGTTAGGGATTTTTTGTTTATTTTCCATCACTCTAGTAGTAATATTAGGACAATGCATTAATTGTAGTATTTTTTTTGGTAATTTTATGGCAAATATTTCATTATGTCTTCACTGCAAATATTGCATTATGCATCATTGTAAAATCTTAGAGTAGTGGATTTTGACTGATAATTTTCATTGCAATATCTTGAAGTACTTTCTATATTTTCCCTTCTATATTTGGATGCTAACATATATTTAGATGCTAACATGAAATATAGCATGCTTTTTAATGAAAAAAAGGAAGGTTCTGTTTGATTCTAATATTTTTTAATATTTAAAATCACCATTAATATTATTATTATATAAATTTCAATGTATAAAATTTTATTACTTAAATTATTATGTAATTTTAACTTTATTCACAAAATTATACATGTTAATAGGTTGTGTCATGTTAGCATAGCCTAAATTTTTTGTATAATGTCAGACAAGTTGTGCTTAGCCTTTTAGCTGATGGCTTATTTAGACTCATGTCGTGTCGTGTTGAGCTAAGTTTGATATGATTTAATTTTTTAATTATTTTTTATTTTATTAAAAATTAATATAATATTTAAATATTAAAAAAATAGATAAATGTAGAATTTGAATCACAATCATGCATCACAAACTACTAAACTATATACAATACATATAACTTAAAAAATATATTAAAATAAATATAAAATTTTAAAAAATTATAAAATTATTTTCGTGCGATATAACATGAAAATGTAAAACATCGGTCTAAACATAATCTGTCAAATTATGTCGTACTAACCTATGACATGATATGACTGTGTTAGACTACGTCGGTCCAATTAAGTATGATCTAATTAACATGTTTATATGAAATTAACTATAACTTTAATTCTATTAATCTTGAAAGTTGAAATTAAAGTCTTTTCTAGACCAGGCAAACTTAACGCTGTGTGAAAATAATTGTGGCAGCGTCCCCAATGTACATTTTGCACCATTATCGTCATTTCGTCCACGACGATGGAAATCGTTATAAATGACCGTCTTTTAACACGAAAAATAATTAAGATTTAATTTGTAATAAAATTATGATTTAGTTTTATTTAAATCATTAACTAATTATAAAAATTTATGCATTTTTGACAAAAATAAAAATATCAATAATAGGTATTTAAAATGTGTCAAAAAAACGTTTTGTATGGCGCAACAGGTAAAATACGTCCTTAAATAATAGTATTGGAATTTTAATAGATCTCGGATATTCCGACACACTGCATCCACGAAAGATACATAACTCTTTCAAACTCAAGTGATCTTCAAATTTATAATCATTCATCAATCAATTTAAGATAACAATTATAACTTAAAAAATAAATAAAGTATAAGTAAGTTACTGTATCGAAAATTCCGATATTTCTACTAGTTAGTCAGTATAAAAACCTATTTTCTAGCCTCAATATCATTTCTTCCATTAGCATAAAAACAGCTAGCATAGCTACATATATGGTCTGCAAAATTATACTTCAACCATATTTGCTCCAACAAAATCAACCAAGGTCCTAACATAATAAAATTATGATTTATTTGTAAAAACGGTTTTTCAGCATTTGGTGGCCAGAATTTCAGTTTTGTGTATAGAGCGAAAAACAGAAAATTGGAACGACAATAAAAAGAGAGGTTTTACTACTGCATTGATCACCAGATTTTTGAGCGAAAAACGGAAAATCCGGCTGCTCAAAGGTCATGCTATTGCATCGATCGCCGAATTTTCCATTTTGTATGGTGCGAAAAATGCGAAATCCGGCTGATCAATCAGTGGAGACTGGTTTTGCTATTGCATTGATCATTGGATTTTTCGTTTGTGTATGGAGCAAAAAACAGAAAATCCGGCCACTCAAAAGTTTTGATATTGTATCGATGGCCAGATTTTCCATTTCATGTATGGAGTGAAAAATGGAAAATCTAACCACTCAATCAACAAAGACCGGTTTGAAGCATTTGGTGGTCGGATTTTCCGTTTTGTGTATGGAGCGAAAAACGGTTGCACCGTTTTATGTAGGGCTGTCTTGTTGGCCAGAACATCCATCTCATCGTTTCGTTTGTGGCTGGAACATCCGTCTTGTTTGGAAAACACACTTGACATGTAAATCAAACTCCATTTCAAACACCATTGCCATCATTTGTGTGATACAAGCCCAACTTGCCATGTGGTACGACATAAGAACAAACCAAAGGACATAAATCATACCAAACAAACATATGCCATAATTGACATAAAAACAAAACTGATACAAACGCCATTGTAAGAGCCTTCTACAAACCTAACCATAATGTTTTGCAAACCATAATGTTGAAACACAACCAATGCACACACGTCATAATATATGTTTCCCAAGTTACAGAATTAGTTGAATGTCTTAGTTTATCCATCCATACACCAATTTTCATGATACTATCTCATGAATTGACAGTCTTCAATGACATAAATAATCTTTGAAGTCGATGATGATAGGAAAGTAACGAAGTACTTTTATGGGACTTTTTTTTCAATTTTCTATTCTGATTCTCACTATTTTCCTTGTTGTCTAATTTGGTTTTCCACCTTAATTTCCCACACTTTAGACATGACTCCAAGTTGGCATTTTCTTTCTTCAACTAGTGCATGTTATTTTTTGGGAAAATGTGTTATTGGAAATACATCCTTCAATAATGATAATAATTGATTAAATGAGTTGTTGCTCCACTACCTTGAACATTTTATATGGAATAAATGAACTTAAATGCCAACCTCGTAAACTTCTCACATCCACATATAATTCTTGGTTGATATCATCCAAACTATTATTAAATGACTTAACATACTCATATTCATCACTTTCAATTTTTTCCCTTTTTTCAAATCTTTCGACCATGTTGTGTATGTTTCCAAACAAATCATTGAAGTTGTCATTAAGATTAACTCTTTCACTACTTTTACCTTTAGTATTAGTAACCGGAGTTTGTCTTAGTTAAAATACCCCTTCATCATGATATGTCCAAATTGTGTAATTTGGAAGAATTCCATTCCAAAGTAAGTGTTTTCACACGACTTTTGCATCTTTCCACCGTTCATTTACACATCTACGGCATGCACACTTCATTTATTGCAATTGAACAATGTTTTCAAAGAGATACTCCAAATAATTTTACGTGTTTGTCTAATTTATTTCATACATTGGCTTTTCAATCCAACTCCTATCCACAGTCAATAAGAACACTTTCTCATATATATTGATGTTTTATAAAGGTGTCAATATGTTCGCACCAGTGTGTAAAACTTAACAAAAATATCTAGATTTGCAACTTTATCTAGATATAAGCTTAAACTATCTTAAATATTAAATGCTCCTAGATATGTACTTAAACATTGTAAAATATCAAATGCATATAGTTATGTACTTATGTTATAAATGTCAACAAAAAATCAACTAATTGATCTTAAGTGTATATTTTTATTTTAGTTAATCAAAACTAGCAATACAATCAAAATTGTAGAGGATGAATGTGTTGGGTGTCCAGCACACGTCCTACTACACGTATCTCAACTATGCCGCCTCTACAGGAGGAGTGTCACTTCGTGCTTTATCGTGACAAAGAGTCATGATTGAAAAGTTGGAGACCAGATGACCTAGGTCACACTCGACACAAACTAGTAAGGTACTGCGAGCCTTTAGGAGGAGTTGAGAAGCTCTTGCTATCACCTCGAAGTTTTAGCATAGTGACAATATTTAATCCTAACAAGTGGTATCAAAGTATGCAGTGTGTACAATAATCAAACCTTCAAGGTTTTTCAAAGTAGCAAAAACTCACCACATATTCAAATCTACTTATGATGCATACCATACAAAACTTTTTTTATTTTTTAATTGCCATGAGAATAACAATTGAACAGACAATGTAATAGAAAATTAATCTTTATTAGGAAGATGTGATGAAGAGCTAGCTCAAAGTCAAGAAAGATCAAACACTATAGGGAGTGGGAGCGGATCTATTGAAATGTAATTGTCTTATATTGACGGCAAATGAAGAGAGAAGGTAGTATTTGGCAAGAACTTTAGAAAGAGAATCCTTTTGGTTTTTATACACATGTTGGGTGAGAGAAGGGGTGGGTTCATTCAATAACAATTTAAAATAGATTTTTGATCTAAACTTTCTAAGGTGAGTGCATAGGTGCCAAGGTGTGAATTGGCCAGAACTTGGCAGCTTGCCTCACCTTGTATTGAACTAATGGATCTTTTGTCGGATTTGTTTATTTAAATACATGTTTTTGGAGTACTACTAAAATATAGTTAATTATTAAAGATATAATTATGCAAGTTCATGAAATGTATATACACATCATATAAACAAATGGAAAAATACATCAAACTATTTTTCTGTCCAATTTTGTTCAGAAACTGTCCCAAACTGGTTCATCCAGTTCAACTAGAAGATGCCCTACTTACTTTAATACTTTAGTTACATTGCATCATTACGTAATTATTTTAATAATCATAAAATCATAAAAATACAAAAAAATCAGAAAAATATAGAAAATCAGGAAAATTTTGCTGACTAGTTTGTTGTCAAATTAGCATTCTCTTATGGCTTCTGAACGTCATGCTAGATCTTATGCAATATTTGGAATTTTGTTGTTTAAGCATGCCTGCGTGCAGTGATGGAATTGATAGGTTTTCCAATTCAATCCACTTGTTGTGGCTTTAATTAGATGACACTTTTATGAATGCTTTTGGAAACAAAAAATGGGTTCAATGGGTAACCCTAGCTCTAGGTTGAATAACATGCAATGGTGCATTGACTGAGTAATTAATGGTGATCTATCATGTCAATAATCTTATTCCTCTATTTTTAGTTTCGTAATTCATTTTTAAACAGGTATTATAATTCATTTTTTATTTCAAAAATGCTTAAAAAATTGTCCTGATTATTCCAAGAAATTAACTGTTATATTTTTTATCCCTTAACTTTGTTGGGGACTTATGCAATTTTATACAAGTACGTTTCCTTTGTTTGTCGTACAAAAGTCATACATGCATACACATCCAAGAAAAGAAATTGTAGTCACATTCCTTGAGAAGTGTTTTTGTATAAGAAGTATTTTTGTACACAAACACGTACACATGAGATATCTTTGTACATATAAATTTTATAGGATAATGTGTGAAAAAGTTTGAAGAGTAAAAATTGAAATGAATATCAAAGAAAAAGAATCACAAGATTATTTGAAGAATGAGAGACAATTGTAATTTACATAAGAAAGAAAAAAAATTAAAAGATGAATGTAAAAACTGTTGAAACTTAATTATATATGTTTTTTGGTACGGATACGTTTACTAAGATGTAGTACTATTTTGGTCAATGTTCTTAATATTGTTGTAATAATATTTTTTCCTACTCCATAACAATTTTACCATCTCACAGACTCTTATTTTCCCCTACTCTATAATCATTTTATTTTTTCTATTTTTACACAACTTATAACCGAACTCTTTTATATATATTTTCCACCCTATAACCAACTTCCTGTTGGGATATCTTGACCTAAATTCAAACCAAGCAAATCACAAACAAGCACAAGCACACAGAATTTAACGTGAAAAATCCCGAGATAAAAAACTACAGTCCAACCCCTAATCTGACACTAATCTCAAATAAGTTACATAATTCTGATCAAATCAGCTAATACTCACATGCATTTGTTTTATCTAACCCACGAATGCAAACCTTGGCTGAATCAACTGATCCCTGATCAGAGGCCGAGCCCGCACGAAGACGAGCTCCACGCACCAACTGATCCCTGCAACCTGGAAGGAAGACGGGCTCCACACACGAGCACGAACCTCCTGCGAGTCCCTGGATCACGCCCGGTTGAACCCGCACAAGACCAAGCTCCACGCACGACACGAGCACCTGCGGATCTGCGATCACCTGCGGATTTGCGATCTAGGTTCGCGCACTCGTCGGTGCGAACAGCTCGGTCGACGGCTCCTCTCGTCCACGTTCTCCGGTGTGAAGGTGAGGAGGAAAGGCCAGCGACGCCCCTAGCAGTCTCCGGCGAAGATGGACTCCCCGGTCTGCAGCTCCTTCAGTCGCCCCTTTTCTCCCGACCGCTAGAACCTCCGCCCACGTGGAAGAAACCCTCGCTAGCTCGATTTCGCCCCTTTCTCTCTCCCTTGCGATTTTTCCTGTTCAAGCCGAAGCCGGTTTATTTCAATTGAAATAAACCACAACCATAAGTGTTAATGGGTTGGGCCCAAAAAAAGGTGGTTGTAGATGGGGGATGGCCCAACACTTTCATCTATTTTCTAAATAACCCACTCCCGACCCAATCCAACTACTTCCAAATAAGGTTATTTGCAAAGAACAGTTCTTCATTATTTGCATGGGACAGTTCTACATGTAATAATATTATTTCCTTTATAAAAAATTAATCTATAGATTTCTTCATCTTTTCCTGTAAATCAAGCAAATCAAGCAACATTAAGAACATAAATAATAAGTACTGTAAAAAAAATCAACCAAAGCATTCATACTGTCAAAGCATTCATAAATAATACATACTGTAAAAAAATCAACCAAAGCAACCCACTCCCGACACAACATTAAGAACATTAAATCAACTAAAGAATTCAAAAAAAAAATCAAGCAAATTTTCCTGTAAATAATACGTATTGTAAATTTTTTATACATGTAAATAATATATGCATTACATTATTATATATACCTAAGGGCGGTGGAGAACAAGTGGCGGCGATGGAGGGAGATCTGTCACAGAACGAGGTGTGTGACAAGATCCGATGGAGCCCTTTTAATATCATTAAAATCTAGCAAGAACTATTTTAGAAAAAGAAGAACTATTTTAGAAGTAAAAATCTCGAATCCAATATATGGTTACAGGAACTAAGGTGACTAGCTAGAATACTGCATGATCTGATCCTTAGTGACCTATTTGATGATTATCAAAGTACATTATATTCCTGAAAGGTGCTCAGAAATATTCAAGACTGTTTCATGGGTGCATTCGAAACTTTGCATTATATGTATGAAATATTGCCATGGAATTAAACAGAATTATATTCAAACGAGATCGATTTTGATCAGAAAACTACGTTAATTATTTAACATCAATGTCATTTGAGAGCTTTTCATCAAAACAACCGTTCAAGCATCCATCTCTACAGTCTTATTAAAATTCAAAGGTTACTACTTCATATCACCAAATTAAATGGTCTGATGCAAGGAGGTTAGATCGACCTCTATTGCCACTTCTTTTCTTAATTAAATGGGGCATATTCATGTCCTTAATTGATAGGATGCTCTTTCTAGCAAGAGAGAAACTTAATTTTCTTGTGTCTTTTAAAAATATGAAAAATAGTAAAAAAATTGATTTATTATTTTACACCATTTTCCGTAATTTTCACAAGCCCCCCTAAATTGGATATATATTTATCATACAGGCTTGATAAGCTCAAATCTTGAAATAGAAAAACTAAAAAAATAGAATCTTGAAAAGAAAAATGCATATCCATACATGGAGGGAAACTCACAATGTTTAATTCACGGTGGTGCTCAACTTCGTATGCCTATCTATTATCTATCTACCATTCATCTACCTCCCAAGTTTGGAATGGCTAGTAATATACTGATCATATTCGCGAGAAATTTTTGCATAAATAACGATCGATATCGATCCATGCATATATATATGTACGATTAAACTATTTGTATTTCGTTTTCCATACTGCAGATTACAGATGCGATACGTATGTCTAGAGAAGCATACATTAGGTGCATTTAAGGAGAACTTTAGCCATTTCTAGGAATGAGATAGAACTGAAGTTAAAATTAGTTTTATCAATGAAGTTGAAATTGTATAATAATTAAAATAATATAAATTTATATATTGAAATATGTTTAATAATAATGATATTAAAAGTAATTTTAAAAGTATAAAATTGTTCCCAAACAAGACTAATGAAATAATTAAGAAGCTAGATCCACGGGGAGGGAGTGGTTGATCGATGGACCAGTAGCACATGTACGTACACAAGAACATGATTTAGTACGAACATATCGATCGAGTTCTATTCAGCAGCATATATTAATCACGGATCATGGGTTGCTAAATTAACAGAAGAACATGCATGAGGACGTACGCGCGATTTCGATCTCAACTATATATATATTATATATCTAGAAGAAGAAGATGGAACCCATCATGGAATTAAAGCACAGGACTCCGACGTCGAGGTCTTCGTCGGCGATCGAGGCGTACTTATTCGGAGAGAGGAGAAGCGGCGGGGGAGTCGGCGGACTGCGCGAGCACCCTGACGATCAACCTCTGGCCCTTGTCGCAGTGCCCGGTGACGCCGCTGATGAAGTAGAATGTCCCTGCGTGGTCAAGCGCGTAGGTGGTGTCGCCGTCGTTGGAGAAGAAGACGGGGCGGGATGGCTTGCAGTCCTCGTACTCGTCCTCCGTCGCCACCACCACCACCGAGTCCTTTTCGTACCTGAAGCCTTCGCGAATCCCCGGCAAGGAGATCGATCGAGCAACAACAGTACAACACCAACCAATTAATTAATCAGTTCAATCAGCAGCTACTATATATATATATATACGGCCATGAATGATCAGAAAGGGAAGGCGAGATATGTTGTCGTACGGACGGAGTCGCCGATCCTGAAGCGGTTCTTGGAGGCCCAGTGGTTGTAGAAGAGCGGGTCCTTGGCTTTGGGCACCGCCCAGCCTTCCTCACCGCCGACGTCGAATTCCGCGGCGGATACGGAGGACAGGAGAAGCACGAGGAGCATCGCCGCACCCTGCTGCACCGGAGCGGCCGCCATCTCGATCGTCTCGATCTTCTTCGCCGCCGCGGACGGAGGAGCACGCAAGCCGGTACCACTGCCGACTCCGGAGCGATGGTACGTCGACGTAACCGGCGGCCGGAGGAGTGCGGCGGTTGATGGACGTATAAATAAGAGTGGGCTCCACCGTTCCACTCCCACCTCGTTGCAGCGAAGTGGGGATCGTGCGCCACCATGCACATCTGTTTTTTCAAAAAAATAAAATAAAAGATGAAAATAAAAGGTTCGCAAACAAAAAAAACCCGGCACCGAACGCTATTGCACGTGATATTTGTTCGGTAGATTTTTTTACCGTGTAACATTAAATTTTTATAATAATTTATTAAATATAAAAAGATTTTTATAATATAATATAATTTTTAATAACACTTCACACAAAATTCACGATAAAAAAATGTATTAATTTTTTACAATAATTATAACTAAAAAATTACTTCATATGTAATGATTACCGAACACAGGTAATGATTACTCGTAAAAGGTTCGTATGTAGCCGTTAAACGGTATCGTTGTCTGAATGCTTTATTATTACGTAATTATTTTTTATTATATATTATAATATTATTTATCAAATAATTTTTATATTTTTTATTTATAAAATTAAACTAATGTCATTCCATTTTTACTGTAAATCGTATAATTTTTCAAAAATCGTAATACAATCCACCTTTCTAAGACACCTAGATAAACGATGATACGGTAATATTTGGGTGTGTTTCTTTAAGGTGTATATCTATTTTTCACTATATATTATAATATTTTATAGTAATATTTATTAAATAATTTTAACATTTTATATTAAAAAATTATATCAAAATATTTATATTGTAAATTGTATAATTTTTTAAAAATCATGAACTTCACTTGACTTAATTCTATCATACAAACAAATACACCTAAAATTAGGTGAGGTGGAGGTTCACGATTTTTAATAAATTACACAATTTATGATGTAAGTTTTTTGATATGACTTTTTAATATAAAATATTAAAATTATTTGATAAATATTACTGTATATTGCTATAATGTATAGTGAAAAATAGAAGTATATGGTAAAAAAGGTGGAAACAAATAGGGCCTTTATGTTAACAATATTTATGAATTTCATAAAAATAGGAAATTAGAGAATGATGAAAAATAACGAGAATTACTTTTTTTACATGGTATTTGTACATGGAAAATGATAGAATATGAAATTTATGTGTTTGTGTATCCATCTAACGAATATTTTTAATATTGATAAATAATAAATATTAAATAATAATATAACCTACAATGTCAAATAAAATTCTTAAATAAATAAAAGTTTATTTTCTTATTTATTTATTAAATAAATAAGATTAATAATAGTTTGTTTCATAAATCTGTAAAATGATGAAAAAAAAATTGTTCATCATTTTCCATCGACATAAACAAGTCCTTAATGATTGAAGAATCTTTTATTAAACTTAGGACCTTAGATTTAAAATTTCATAATTATCTTAGTAATAATATAAAAAAAAGGGAAATTGAAACATGTTAGTTGTCCACGATAAATTATACAAAATCCATGCAACTTTTATGTTGCTGTGCCAATTCAAACGGACAAAAAAGAAACAGGTAGCGTAAAAATTGTAAGTTACTATTACGAACTTACAAAAAATTTATACGAAGATTCGAATTCAAGTGTAAAGGAGTTACCACAATTATTATACTTGGTGAACAATTAAATATGTTAAATGAGAAAACATGATCATCATTTATCATTTGCAACCAGATCCGTCGTTCGAATCACATGCAAGGCATCCCCTCGTGGTCAGTAGTAAGTGTTATAGTAATTTACAGCAGGACAACTGTGGTGGTGCAGTTGTCGGCACTGTTCTTTGAAAAGAAATCTTAAGGTAAAGATTTGAAATTTAAGATAATTTTGTAAATAGTAATAAAGTTAAAATTATAAAATAAAAATTTACATAAAAATTTATGTGATGATATTAACATAGAGAGTTTGTGTAAAATTAGAGTTAAAAAAATAAATAAGACTTTAGTTTCGTAGAACTATAATTTAAAATTATTTTCATAGTAATAACGGTATAAAATTTTTTAATATAATTTTTTCATATTTTTGTATAATCTTCGATTACATCAACTTTACAGAATATAATTCAAAGTTTTTACATATTTTATTTAAATATTAAAATAAATATAAACAATACAAATACAAATAAATGCCGTTATCTCTACAAAATAGTTCAAAAATCAATACTTTTTTTTCCTCTTTTTTCAACTCCAAAACTAGAAAAGTTCACGCCTCGTAGAAACTGATGTCTTTTAAAGGATGCAGGAAGCAATAAGCCAAAGGAAAGGAAGGATGGGGGAAGGAGCAATGGAGTTTTCCGACGGACTCTGCTGTCGTCAGGAATGGGTCGTTCTGTTTCTATCATCTTTGGGCATGTTTTGGGCGATCAAGATGACTGTAATCTTACTCAATTGGATCTACACCTACTTCCTCAGTCCATCCAAGAACCTCCAGGACTACGGCTCCTGGGCCATCGTCACCGGTTCCACCGACGGCATAGGCAAGGCCTTCGCCTTCCATCTCGCGGGGGAGGGCATGCACCTGGTCCTCGTCGGGAGGAGCCCCGTGAAGCTGGAGCAAGCGGCGAAGGAGATCCGTGCCTCCCACCACAACGTGAAGATCAAGACCCTGGTCATCGACTTCTCCAACGACGAACTCGTCGCATCCGTCCTCCGGTTCCGGAATGCCGTCGCAGGGCTCGACGTCGGCATCTTGGTGAACAACGCCGGCACCACCTACCCCCACGCCATGTACTTCCACGAGGTGCCGGAGGAGACCTGGAGGAACGTCGTCAGGGTCAACCTGTTGGGCTTGACCATGGTGACCACAGCCGTTCTCCCGTCCATGCTCGAGAAAAGGAGAGGCGCCATCGTCAACATCGGCTCCGGTGCCGCCGCCGCCATTCCTTCCCACCCCCTCTTCACCGTCTACGCCGCCACCAAGGCGTAAGAAACAGTGCAACTCGTCCTTTTTTTTTTTCTTTTTGCTTTTTTCGTTTTTTTATTTACATATATTGAATTATTGAATAAATATTAATTGCAGATATGTCGACTCCTTCTCCCGCAGCCTCTACGCGGAATGCAAGAGGCGTGGAGTCCACGTGCAGTGTCAGGTACGCACAGACGAAATAAATACTAAAAAAATAAAAAAATAAATATTAAACAAAAAATATTTTCTAATGTGGTAACTTAATTCAATAATTAAATTTTAATATAAATTATTTAAATTTTTTAATAACCGATGTAATTGTGACATTATTCTCCTTTCCTATATAAATTACATTCTTTATCATCTAAATAATGTTTTTGAGTTCGTACTTTTAGAATACTATATTTAATGGTCTAGTGATAACTTCTTTTCTTTTACTTTTATTAAATAAGAAGTTATAAATATTTTTGTTAAGATTCTTGTAACATACTACTACCTTCTTAAATCATTTATTCATTGACCCTGAGCATGAATCTTTCTTTAATCTCTATGTTATATATATATATATATATATATATATATATATATATATATATATATATATAAAACTTAAAATTGTATACCACTAAAAATATAACTAATGGTGCAACTATCTCCCATATTAAATATAATAAATGATTAATGACTAAAATAGTAATTTGGTTGCTGTAAAATTGTAAGATCTCAAATCTTAATTTTTATTTAGGAAATATTATTTAAATATTTTATAAGTAAATAACTATTTTTGTAACCATAACATCCATAAATATAATAAATGATCGAGAATATTTTTTTTGACGTAAGTCTGAAAGTATGTATATAACTATATATTATATGTATTTCAATATTTGTATGATTATTATGAGGTGTACTTGAATTGGAGCCGCCAAGTTCTTTCTCCTTGAGCAGATTCCCATGTACGTGGCGACGAGGATGGCGCCGTTTGGTGGGTACAGCTTCTTCGTTCCGACACCCGACATCTACGCTCGGGCGGCAGTGCGGCGGGTGGGGTATGGGTCCAGGTGCACCCCGTACTGGACGCATTCCCTGCAGTGGTGGTTCGCTTCCATGGCCCCGGAGCGCGTCTTGGACGAGCTGCGTCTCCGCAGTGGCGTCGCTCGGAGGGGTAAGGCGGCGGTGGTCGACGTGCCCAGCATCGACGACGATTAGGGTCCTAGGGTGTGTGATTTAGAAATCGACACATCGATCAGAACGACCCTTGAAGAAGTGTCGAAACTTCAACCGAAAAAGTATGGTTGTATTTGTGATAAAACTTTTTAATTATATTTACTAAATGTCATGTATAATAAATCGATTAAATAAAAGGGTTCGATGTATGACTACCTGGAAACCTTCAAGCAACTGTTTTATGGCAAATATTTCTCTCCCTGAGAGACAGGATGAGTCTTACTTTTCAAACTCTATGTCAAGGTGTTAAGATGGTGGCTCAGTTTGAAGAAGAGTTCACAAAGCTATCACAGTTCGCATCACATGCAATGCTTGATGACCATAGCAAAAGGGAAATGTTTATCAATGGTCTGCATCCACACATTGGTTATGGGGTAGCCTTGACTCAATTGACTACGTACAATGAAACTATGGACAATGCTATGATGGTTGAAGCCAAACTTTAGACGATTGTAGCTATGAGACTCCAACCAGTGGCGACATCAGCTATCAATGCAAAGGAGGTAACAGTCACTGAGACATTTGTGTCATCTAGGACGAGGCCTCGTGAGAGCATTGAAGATAAGAAAGGCAAGAGATAAAAGAAAACATTTGGAGCAAATCCCTACAACCGCTATGGTATATCTCATCAAGGATGCTACTGTTAGAAGGGTGGATAGTGCTTTAATTGTGGTCAATAGGGACACAAGAAAGTAGCATGCTCACTATCGCTAAACTCACAGCCAGGGACTGGGTCTTCTCAACCACCTAGGGCCCCATCTCAGTACTATTCACAATCAACATATGTTACACCTGAAGATAGCCATTACTCAGCTACTACAGCTGGGCATGGCAGAGAAGGGAGAGCTCCTGTGGTGGGACAAGTGTATGCACTCACTCGTGATGATGCTGATGCAACCAACGTGATGACAGGTACCATTCATCTTTTTGCACATGCTACTTATGCTTTGGTGGACTTTGGGGCCACCCATTCATTTGTATCTACTCTGTTTGTACAGCAAGTGGGCTTCCCAAAGAACCGTTGGGATTTAACACGATTGTGGATACCCTTGCTGTAGGGTACCTTAATGTGTTGAGTGTGTGTAGGAACCATCTGGTCATAATTGATAATCGGACATTGCCGGCTAATCTTCATGTCCTTGAAATGAGGGACTATGATGCTATTTTGGGCATGGATTGGTTGGCAACTTATCGAGCGCATGTTGACTGTCACAGAAGGAAGGTCTATTTTCGGATGCCAAGGATATCAGAGTTCTATTTTGGTGGTTCCAATCGATCATCTGAACACATACTAGTTGCACACTAGACTTGTTGTTTGGTAAACCATGGGTGTTGGAGTTACCTAGCCTTGGTAACTATCGTAACAGATTGAACAGCACGGTTGTCAGACATACCTGTAGTTTGTGAGTTCCCAGATGTGTTCCCTAAAGACCTTCCTGGCTAGTCAATTGAACGTGAGCGTGAGTTCGAAATCAAACTAGTGTCAGGAGGCACTCTGGTATCGAGGCCGCCTTACCACATGCCGTTAAAGGATCTACAAGAGTTGAAGGTTCAACTACAGGAACTACTTGACAAGCAGTTCATTCAACCAAGAGCATCACTATGGGAGGCACTTGTACTTTTTGTGAAGAAAAAAGATAACTGTCTAAGAATATGTGTAGACTATCGAGAACTGAACAAGTTGACTGTGAGGAATCAGTATCGGATTCCCCACATGGACAATTTGTTCAACCAGTTGCAAGGAGCTAGAGTGTTTTCGAAGATAGACTTGAAGTTAGGCTACCATCAAGTCAAGGTACGTCGTGAAAATGTGCACAAGACTATCTTCAAAACTAGATATGGGCACTATGAATTCCTAGTGATGCCATTTGGTGTGCCGAATGCCCCTGCCACGTTCATGGATCTAATGAATCAAGTATTCAGGCTATATCTTGATAAGTTTATAACTGTATTCATAGATGATATTTTGATATATTCAGCCAGTCTAGAAGAACATAGGGATCACTTACGAATGACTCTATAAATGCTAAGGCGAGAGCAACTTTTTGCAAAATTTAAAAAGTGTGACTTTTGACTATACCAAGTCAACTTTTGGGTCACGTGATATTGACAGATGGTATTGTAGTGGACCCAGCAAAGGTAAACGTGATCATAACGTGGCAGCAATCGACCTCAATCATCGAGGTCAGAAGTTTCTAAGGATTGGCTGGATATTATCGAAAATTTGTAGAGGGTTTTGCTAGTATAGCAAAATTGTTGATGAAACTGACCAAGAAGGGAGTGCCTTTCTGTGGACTTCTAAATGCAATGATAGTTTTCAATAATTGAAGATGGTAAGTGTTAAAATTATGCTTCTTTTTATACTATTATTTATACCTTTTAGAGATTAAATGATAACAAATGCTTGATTATAATCAAGATTTTATTATTTTAGCATTTGATTGATTACACATAAAAATATAATTAAATAATCCAAAATGCACAATTTTACCATATTATATGATTTAATGCTTATGGAAATGAATCCAACCTTCTTGAGATGAACTTTATTTATTTTTGT
>JAMKPZ010000883.1:0-95977 GCA_024699675.1 Amphibolis antarctica | reverse complement strand
TCTCATAACTGAGAGGAAGTGAGCAAAGCAAGATGAGAGCTGCATCTTCATTTTCAATGGTAACACCTGTGTTCTTGAGTTCCATCAAAATGGAATTCAGCTGATCTAAATGCTGCTTAAGTGGTGTACCTTCCTTCATTTTTAGTGAGAACAATCTTTGCTTTAACAACTTGTTTGTTAAAGACGTAGTCATGTATAATGACTCTAATTTCTGCCAAAGACCAGAGGAAGTTGTTTCATCTGCAACTTCTATGATTACCTCATCTGACAAGCACAATAAAATGGTGGAGTGAGCCTTCTCCTCCTGTATTCCAAATTCAGTAGAATCTCTATCTAATGTGGCAGCCTTATTTAAAGGTGCCCAAATGCCCTATTGTTTCAAAAGTGCTCTCATTTTTATTTGCCACAGACTGAAACTGTTTCTGCCATCAAACTTGTTTATTTTCATGTCAGGAGTTGCCATCTCAAAAATGTGATTTTAAACAGCAATAATCACATAAAATTTCCAAACACACCTTCACAAATTTCTAATTTCAGAAATTACCCAAAAATGCAAAAATGTGTTCAATTTGCTTCAACTTTCATCAAACCCCCAAAAACTGATTTCAGACTTGTTGAACTCGGATTATGCAAATATCAAACACATCCAAAAATTCAAAATTTGGCACAAGATCTGATTCTCAACACGTATTCAAAAAATCTCAACCACTTTCCAACAAAAAACGACCGGCAAAGGAACCACAAAAATTCAACAATGATGTCAAAAAATCAAAACCTCGGATTTGCCTTCACGAAAAATTTCCCAAAAAAATTTCAGAAGCTTTGGAGCAATGTGTGGAAGGTTCAAGAGGCTTACAAACCCATTTCACCAAGTGAAATGGAAGATACGACGATTTTGAATTTTTAGGGTTCTAGCGGCGGCGACGTGGCTGCAACTTTCAGCCCAAAATACGGATTCAAATCTGATTTTCGATCTCTAAAATCGCTTTGATATCACTTGTTGTGCTTCTACGAACAAAAGCCCTATGATTTCGGAAGAAATCGTGGCCCAAATCGAGGTCAAAAATCACAGATTTGGGGAGGACATCACCAGATTTCTGAAGCTCCTCGCCGGCGCATTTAGCCTCTGTTTGCGTCGATTTTTGCAGGGAAGAAGGAGGTGATCTTGAGCATTTAAACACGAAAGGATTTACGTAGTTCCCCTTCACTTTGGGTACTCCACGGATGGCTCTCTTGGTGGTTTTCACTATGGGGTGGATGGGTTACAAAATGGAGAAGAAGCAAAGGAAGAAAGCTTCTTCTTCTAATCTCAATTTGGGCGAATTTGGGCTTTTATACTCAAGCCCCAAATTCCAACAATTCCCTTGAGTACATCAAGTTACAAATCATAATTAAAAATACAAATAAGATGAAAGTCACATTCTTTTCACTAGAAAATATGTATATACAAGTATAACTAAGGTATTTCCTAAACCACTAAGAGGGTGGGTCGTGATAGAGGTGAGCCAATGGAATGGGTAAGTGCTTTGCTTGCTTGTAGGGAAGGTGCTAAACACCCTTGTATGTTCAAATAACTCCACCTCTAAGGCTTTGTTTTTGATATCTCTTATTTAAATCGAAAATCACTCCCAACGTAATGATGACGTAGGGGATTTTTAAAAGGAGCTCAAAAGGATGTTCACAATGATGTTTGATATAAAAAATCAAAGAAGCTACTTTTTCTTACTTCCAAAACTAAAAAAGCTTCTACCAAACAAAGTCTAAGTCATCTTAACTTAGTGCATATCATTCCTAGGCATACATGTCATGTAGTGATCCTAAGTGTGATAATAAGGAAGATGAGAAGCAATACATAATGCTTGCGCACTTGAGATAAAGTTTTGGGTGATGGAAAAAGTAGGTGTTGCTTTCCTAAGGAGATGAGAGGGAAAACAAAAGGAGAGAGGATTGGATTAATTAATTTTCCTTGAATAATCCATTAGCATTGCTTTCCTTAGTTATATATGGTGTTAATGTGGTTGTAATTGTATAACCTAATTAGTAGTCCTAGTTAGATGTATTAGTTTGTGGCTAAGTGAGAAAAGGGGAGGAGATAGGTTAAATGAAGCCTTGGATGAGAGAAGAAGGTGAGAAGACAAGGCACCAAAACCTTTGGATGAGAAGTGAGTATTTTTTGAGTAATAAATCAAAGACCAAGGTGTATGCCTAGTGCCTTGGAGCATCCTATAGCTTAGGAGGAAGACAAGAGGAAAGGCACAAGTGGCCCAAGAAGTGACAAAAGGAATTGGATGAAATAAGGGAGGGAAGAATGTGTGTGCATCTAGTGCCTTTTTATGTTAGAAGAGCTTAAATTTCGTGTTTGTTAGAAATAGAGATTTTTTGTGAATATGGAGGGAAAAGGGAAAACATATATTTCAAATGGCACAAGTGATTATGATAACAAAATGGTAATGAACATTATTGGTTGAGATCTAACATGGGATGAAATGCATGGTCACAATTGCATGCCCTTATCCAAAGATGCAATGCCCAACATGGGAGTCCTGTGTGGCGCATTAGTGAATGAGTAGTGTTGCTTAATCTTATCTTGGGTTGTACATTCATTCAAGATGCACACTATGTTATTCATGTCAAGGAATCAAGTTGCATTGAGGAGAAATAAGGTAGAATCATGGTAGTTGTGCTTGCCAAGTTGCATGAGTAAAATGGAGCATTCATATTAACTATATATGACAAGAGAAATGGGGTAAAAATGCAGGTTATGCCAAACATGATACTAAACGATCTTGCAAACATGCACATGCCATATACATGCATACATCCAAAGGAAAAGCAATCACATTCACACATTTACATTCACAAATGTTTTTCCATATTGTTAGGATCGATGGCTTCACTAGAGGGGGTGAATAATGAATAAACGAAATATTCAATAAAAACCCAAGTAAAAACAATAATAAAAAGTACATAGTAAATTTATGGTGGTTTACTCTAAAACTATGACTAATCCACTCCTCAAGGTCTCCCCTTGAGAGTTTCACTAACTTTGAATGTTTTACAAGTTCACACTCTAACATTTACACCTCAACCTTTACACATTTTTACTTTTATAGGCTCAGCAAAGACAAACCTTAATTCCAAGGACACCACCTTACCACCCTGCAAAGACTCCTACTTTGCAGTACTTACCATAGCCCAATGAGAAAGTTTTTTTTGCAAAACAATGGACAACTTGCAACACAATTCTATGAGACACTCAAAAACAAATGCACAATCACAATAATCTCACAAAGGACACACAACAAGAGCACACAAAGTTTGCACATGAAAAGCCTTAAGTTGTTCATTGCTCCTCATCTCTTTTTATAATACAATTTTCTACCAAAAATGGAATGTTGTCCTCCTTCCATTAGTCATGGACTGAGTCTTTCAAATACATCATTTATTTTTAATTCTTGCTCTTTGTGTTCTTCATCATATCCTTGTAGGTCTTCATTCCTGTGATCTTGTAAAAGATATCCTATAGAATTAAAGATTCTATATCCTAGAGAAATCACTAACAAATAGATGGTTGTTCCATTTAGGTTGGACAAAATCTCCATTTTCCCATGGAATGTTTGGACCTATATTACGAATCTTTTGTCAAGCATCCAAGCTTAGACCTGTAAGCTCTTAAGTATAAATGAAATGTCCATCTAAAAAGATCAAAACATTTGTTTCACTTTCTTGCAACACAGACAATTATTGCAAGTCAAAGTTGAGGATGTGCATAGCTTCAATTGGTCTCCAAGGTGATTGATAAAGGAGATCTGGTGTGGTGGTGTTACTGTTATTATAAACTAAAGGTACTGTTTACTAAACTGTTGAAGGGAGAAAAATAGTTAAAGTTCTTTTGACAAACTCCAAGTGAGAGATTATTAGGGTTGAGGCATGAGTGTGGAGCTTTCTACAAGAATCCTACTAGGTGAAGCCCAAGTTCAAGAACTATCTATATCTTACAGGTGTTGAAGTACTAGGTGAAGAGAAAAGGAATCTCCTAGAGCATCAAAGTTATTCTATATGAAGGTTCGTAATGTTAGAGTTTAACTTTACAAATGTTCATAATGTTAGAGCCAAACTTTGCGAAGGGTGCTAAGTGGAGAACTCTGTAACTATATTAAATAAGTTTGTAAGATTACAGTTTAACATTATGAAGGAAATTGAGTAGGCCCAAGGAAAGAAGTTCGTTAAATTAAAAGAGGTGCATGATGGAAGTTCGTCATGTTACATGCTATGTTTAGGAACCTAGTACACTTGTATCTCTAAGTTTATTTGATGGTTGTGATTTCTCCTCAAATATATGAATGAATCAGATGTATTAGGGTTCCTATAGTATGAGATTAGGGATTTATAAATATCCCTTGAATGTAACAGTAACATGTATGTTGTAAAGGTGGATAGCGAAGTATACCACCAAAACACCTATCGAGTAGGTAGTTGCTGAATTACATAAAAGCCTTGTGTCTGAGAGTTCATCTTCCTTCTTCCTATGTGTGGGTGACTAAGAGTTGCAACAACGCTCTACAAGTGCAAGACCAACGTAGACCAACGTAGGCTCATGTGTCAAGATGGTGCATTGGAAGGGGACTTGGTAGCTAAAGCTTCCGTTGAAAAGAAGGGAAAGAAGAAATACTCAAAAAATCAGGAGGAAAGTTCCACATCTCAAGAGGGATCAAGTGACAAGTCCAGACCAATGAAGTAGTACCCACCTTGTAAGCATTGTGGCAAGAAGGGTCACCCACCCTTCAAATGTTGGAGGAGACTAGATGCAAAGTGTTTCAAATGCCATTAATAAGGACATGAAGCCGTAATTTGCAAAAAAATGCAAAAGAAGGAAGGTCAATCTCAAAACACTGATCAAGAGCAAGAGGAGGAGCAACTTTTTTTTTGCTTCTACACAGGAAGAAAGGCAAATGATTGATGTGTGGTTAATAGACAGTGGCTATACTAATCACATGGCCTTTGATAAGAAGTTGTTTCAATACTTACAACCTATTTGATTGACAATCTAGTTGGACAATGGCAGCATTATTTTCACTAAAGGAAAAGGACTTGTTGAACTCATCACAATTGGCAGGAAATTGGTTTTTGTAGATGCACTTTATGTTCCAAACTTGACTCAAAACCTTCTGAGCGTGGGACAACTTCTGGAGGATAGCTTCAAAGTTACATTTGAAAGTCAGTTATGCTACATATCCAACTCATTTGGGGGTGAATTGTTTCGAGTTAAGAAGTCAGGCAGAAGTTTCTTGTTAAATCAAGATCAACTACCATTGTTTGGCACACTTATTTCGAGTCAATTAATCTTGTAGCTATATGTTCACAAGAGTCAATTACCACTATTTGGCACAAATGACTTGGGCATTGCAACTTGGATTAGATGTTAAAATTGGGCAACTCAAATCTAATTTCATGTATGCCACACTTATCACAACCACCCTCTATTTGTAATGCATGTCGATTGGGTAAGCAATGTAGGAAGAAATTTCCCAAGTCTACTTAGAGAGCATCTTCCAAACTTCAATTAATTCATTCAGATGTAGCTGGTTTGATGAGTACTCCTTCCTTGAATGGAAGTTTGTACTACATATCCTTTGTGGATGACTTCACGAGGGTATGCTAGGTTTAGTTTATGAAATCCAAAGGAGAAGTTCCACATTTGTTCAAGCAATTTAAAGTTTTGGTTGAGAACTAGTCTAGCTATAGGATAAGGTGCATACAAATTAATAATGGCTTCGAATATACAAGTGCAGAATTCAACAGGATTTGTGAAGAGGCTAGCATTGAGCATCAATTGATGACTCCATACACTCCCCAACAAAATGGGGTTAGTGAGCAAAAAAATAGAACCATATTGGAGATGGCTCGATGGGTTGAAGCCTGTAGTATCATAGTTTATATCTAGAATTGATTGCCTACAACTTCAATTGAAAATACAACTCCATTTCAAGCTTGGTTTGGTCTTAAACCATCTGTTCAACACTTCAAAATATTTGGTTGCTTGTGTTATGTGCATGTGCTGCAGGAAAAACGTGATAAACTAGATTCAAAAGTGTAGGTTGGAATTTTAGTAGGCTATAATTTGCAAGCTAAAGCATACTGAGTCTACTTGCCTAATTTCAAGAAAGTTGTGGTTTCCAAGGATGTAAAATTTGTTGAAGAGATGCAATGGAAGTGGAAAGAGTTAGTGTAGGAACCAAGTTGAAGCATAACTTCTATTGGGCACAAGTAGTTGAGTGAAGATCAAGTCGATTCTGACAAAGAATGGGAACAACAACCTGAATGTTTAGAGGACAATGCTCACCAAAGTGTTGATTCAAAAGAAGATGCTTCTCCAATCTGCAGAACACGCTCGTTAGCAAAAATTTATCAACAAATAAATGTGGCTAATGCACTTCCAACGATTGTTGATCAAGCACTTGAAGATCTAGGATGGAGAAAGGCAATGGAAGATGAGTTTGTAGCAATCCAAAACAATTCAACCTGGTACCTTTTTTTTTTCTTTTTTTTTCAACCTGGTACTTAGTTGATCCTCCTGTAGGCAAGAAGGTGATTGGCTTAAAATGGGTTTTTCGAGAAAAACTTAATCCTAATGGCTCTATCCTATAGTTGAAAGCAAGATTGGTAGTGAAAGGGTATGTGCAAGAATATGGAGTCGATTACTTGTATACTTTTGCACTAGTAGCCAGGTTAGACACCATCAGATTGTTGCTAGCTATAAGAGCTCAATTGGGTTGGAAGTACATCACTTAGATGTAAAATTAGCCTTCTTGAATGGAGAACCCTTAGTGGAAGTATATGTTGAACAACCACGGGGATTCAAGATGGAAGGCAAATAGGCAAACATGACAAGGTCTATAGATTTAAAAAGGTGTTGTATGGCCTAAAACAAGCTCCTTGAGCTTGGTATAGTAAAATAGATGCATTACTACTACAATTTGGATTCGATCAAAATTTCTTAGAAGCAACTTTGTATGTTAAGGCAAAGTCAAGTGAAATTTTGACAGTTTCACTTTATGTTGATGATCTTTTGTTAACTAGTAGTAGCTCTCACCAAATTAGTGCATTTAAGCAGCATTTAATGAAGAAGTTTGAAATGTCAGATCTTGGTTTTATGACATATTTTCTTGAACTTGAGGTTCATCATGGAAATCATACCATCACTATTGCACAAAATAAGTACGCAAAAGATCTATTGAAATGGTTCAAGATGTTGGATTGTAAACTGGTCAGCACACTAATCCATTACAAGGAACTGTTGAGTAGTAGATTGATGGCTACTCAAGCAAATGAAGGTCAATATAAAAGTATGATTGGGTGCTTGCACTTGTCAACAACAAGACCAAATATCATGTTCGCCACTAGTTATTTATCCAATGCATTCACCCACTGTGGAACATTTGCCTACTACAAAAAGAGTGATCAAATATGTGAAGGGCATGAAGGACTATGGGTTAAAGTTCTATAGAACTTGTGCAATTGATTTAATTGGTTTTGCAGATAGTGATGGGGGTCGTTTGTTAGATGACTTCAAAAGTACTTTTGGATGTTGTTTCAATTATGAAGTAAATATGTTTACATGGTGTTTGAAGAAACATGATTTAGTCACTCAATCAACAGCTGAAGTAGAAATTATCGTAGCTAATACAGGTGCAAATCTTGCTATTTGGTTGCAAAAGATTTTAAGTGATCTACAATTAAAGCAAGTTGCTCCAACATAGTTTTTTGTAGATAATCAAGCAACTATTGCAATCTCCTATAATCCAACCTTTCATGGAAAGACGAAGTATTTTAAAATCAAACTTTATGCATTGAGGGAAGCACAAGCTAATGGAGAATTTGTTGTGATTGATATGTTAGTTGATATTTTTATGAAGCCACTACTAGTTGATATTTTTGAACGTTTAAGAGAAAAGATCAAAGTTGGCAAAATCTAATGCAAGGAGTGTTAAATTGTTGCCTTAGATTAGTTGTTATAGCATGTCCTATTCTATCAAAAAAGCATGGACGTGGTAGGTGTATTAGCAGCAATTATTTCTCTGTTTTGTGACTATGTTTGTTTTCATTTTAAAAGTACTTGTGTTAGTGGGTTGTTATCCCCTAAGTTTATGGAGTTAGTTTTGCTTTTGAATACATATGCGTAAGGAGCTTTCCATAATAAATTAGTGTGAAATTTACTTTGGGTGTATTCCTCTTCCTCTAATTTTCTTCTTCCTCTCTTCAACCCACGGTACCATTGTGATTTATTTAACATCATCTTAGCAACAAGACACAAGGTACTCGTTTCAATGATGAAGGGTTAAACGCTTGGGAAACATGGAGAAGATAATTAAATAGCTCTCCTATTTTTTCTTACAGGGACCTGACATTCAACAACTTCACCGGAGAAATACCAAACACATATCGACAACTCCAAAGACTGGAGAAGATGTAAGATCAACTAACGAGCAATTTTTCCACATTTTAATTGGTTACTACGTACCCTTTGAACAAACACAAGCATCTTTCAAAGATCTGGACATTTTTCTTGACGTCGTACATCTGCGTATAGGTTTCTTAGTAACAACAGGCTGACGGGACCAATCCCCGACTGGATCAGAAGAAGCAAGCAAAGCATGTATGCATGAATTAAATTGACACTCTTGAGTGTGTTTAATTGTGATAAGAATATTGTTTAATTGTTAATCATCCCCAAATTAATGTTGTGGCCTTGCATTTGCTTCGTGTTTCACACAGAGATCTGTCCTTCAACCACTTCGAAGACCCGTCGCTAACGAAATGTATGACGCAAGGAAGTGGAGTGTAAGCACAATTAATTGTGGCTGATTTTCGTAGCTTTTTTTTAATTTTAAATTGTTTACAGTTAATTAAGCGTGTGTGTTTTCATTCCTTTCTTTTATTCAGGAATATGTTCGCCAGTTGTTCAACCTCCAAGAATACATCGTGAGCTTCCTATCTCAATTAATGAACAGAATCTATTGTTTTTGAATATACAATTTAACCATTTCATTATAGTTGAAACTATAATATAATCTAATATCTATTGAATCTCATACTAATTTTGCTTGGTAATGTCCACTATTCAGCATTCAATATCTAATTGAATCTTATTTCTTGAAATTTAATAATTATATTGAATTTAGTACCATCAAATCTTTTATTAATTTGAATACATCTTGGACTATAGCTATTTTGTTTTAGTGAAAGTGTCATCATGCATTGATTTATTTGCAAAAATAAAATAATGTTTGAATACCTGTTATGTTGGGTAGTGCAGGAACATACACAATTAATCTTATTACAAGTTGAAATTATCAAAATTTTGTTGTTGATGCATGTCAGGTGAAATTAATTTTTTGTTGTTGGAGTACAGGTTGAATAGTTTAAAATAAAAACACACATTAATGTAGAAATGAGATTCTCTAATAAAAGTTAATGGGATTCTTCACGCAACCACACATCTTCATAAAAAATAAATAAATAACAATTAATTGCAAGAGTTAAAAGGGTCGCGAGTGTCAAAATGCATTAGAATAATAGTTTCGTATGGATTAGCTTAAAATAAAAACATACGTTAATAAAGAAGTAGACTTTTCCATTAATTATATTCAAACTGATTTTAAATTGAATTTTTATACCTTTCAACAGCAGTATTTATCTCTTGCAAGTGGCACCTTAATTGTTCGTAATGGTTAGCCATTTACAGTGATTATTTTCATGAAATGTTTTGAAACATATATCTGTACGTAATGCATCTGATTTGCTCTCAATATTGCAGGATTCCGCCATGCTTCAGGAAAAACTATCCCTGCCCAGGCAAACCCAAAAGTGAGTAGCATCGATCTCATGTTCATTAATTAATATTCCAATAGTTCAAGGTGCCAAATGCTGTCAAGTGGTGACAATATATTCTTCCTTGAATTGGGCATTGCAGACTACAATCTGTTCATAAATTGCGGTGGTCAGGCAATAAAATTCGATGGGCATCAATATGACGGCGATGTCGCTCCGATGGGTGCATCGACATTCTACACTTCGCCCACCAAGAAATGGGCATTTACCAGCACGGGTGAATTCTTCCAAAACGACATGGCAAACTATATAGCCACGAACAACACGATGTTAAACATGAGCAATCCAAAGATATATATGACGGCTCGACTTAGTCCATCGTCCCTCAGGTACTACGGGTTATGCTTGATTAATGGAAAGTATACGGTAGATCTCCACTTTGCAGAGATAATATTTATAGATAGCAAGACGTTCTACGGCGTTGGGAGACGCTTCTTCGACGTATCAATACAGGTGAGACGGTCAAGTACTAGTACTGATTTCTCTTGTTCCGATCCTTTTTGGGTTCCCATCCAACAATGATTGGATCATTGCCTCCTTTCCACACACTGGTAAATTAATATTTCACAGGGCAAGTTAGTCCTAGAAGATTTCAATATCGAAGCAGCAGCAAATGGGACTGGTCGAAGTATCATCAAGACATTTTCTGCGGTTGTAGAAGACAACACCCTCGAGATCGCATTTCGATGGTGTGGAAAAGGAACAAACTCCGTCCCAGAAAAGGGTGTATACGGGCCACTTGTATCCGCCATCTCAGTTACATCAGGTAAGCTAGCTCTGATTACAGCGGGTTCAGGGTAAATGTTCGTTCATCGATCTGGTCTATTTCTAATACGTTGCTTGACAATTAAGTTTATGATTGTAGACTTCACGCCTCCCCCAGATGATGGCACGCCTCCTTCAGATGATGGGTTGGGCATTGGTTCCATCCTTGGCATAGCAATTGCTGCTAGTGTGGTTGTTCTGTTGGCTGCACTCACGATTTGGTATCTTGCAAAGGGACGTCAACGAAATGCCGATGGTAAGCATGTGAAAGGACTTGTTTTCTTTTTAATTGTGAACTTCCATGAAAGCGTTATGTGATCGCTTCTTTTCTTGGAACAGAATTTGCTGGCGCAGACATGCAGACACGTCGGTTCACCTTGAGACAGATTAAATCTGCTACAGGAAGTTTTGATATTTTAAATAAGATTGGTGAAGGCGGATTCGGCCCAGTTTTCAAGGTGAACCATTCTTCTTTTTCACTTTCCCTTTTACAACTTCGTGCCATTTTTCACTGCTAACTTCTACTGTTTCAATTGATCGGAACGTTCAACTTCCCTAGGGTGCACTACCAGATGGAACTCTAATTGCTGTCAAACAACTCTCGTCCAAGTCCACGCAAGGGAACAAAGAATTCCTCAACGAGATAGGCCTGATATCTACTCTACAACACCCAAATCTTGTAAAACTCTTGGGTTGCTGCATTGAAGCAAATCAATTGCTTTTGGTATACGAATACATGGAAAGGAACAGTCTTGGCCAAGTTCTGTTCGGTGATTTCCATAGCTACTCATCACCTCAAACCAAGTCTTTGACCTATTAATTGTTTCCTTAATGCTGATTGATTCCTTAACGCTTTCTGGATATTTCAGGTCACAAGGAGAAGAGTTTGAAATTGGACTGGAAAACGAGGCGCAGCATATGCTTGGGGGTGGCAAGGGGCCTAGCGTATCTCCACGATTCTAGGTTTAAAGTTGTTCACAGGGACATCAAAGCAACAAATGTGCTACTTGACAAGGACCTCAAACCAAAGATATCTGATTTTGGTTTAGCCAAACTTTACAACCAAGAGCACACTCACATAAGTACCCGAATAGCTGGGACCACGTGAGTAGCGATCATCGATCAACACAAATAGAACATAGAAAATATCACGTTTCAGCTTCCAAGTTAACTTAATTAGCCACTAAAACTAGACCAGCTATTTGATTAACTTTCAGTGGATATATGGCTCCTGAATATGCGGTAAGAGGTCAGCTGACGATGAAGGCTGATGTTTACAGCTTTGGGATCCTCATGTTGGAGGTTGTGAGTGGGAAGGGCTGTGTTCTTCGCACTCCTGATAATGACAACGTCTATATTTTGGATTTGGTGAGAGCATTGGTTTCCTTTGTTTTCTTCTTGTCTTTACCCATTTAAACATGGTATGTGGGTGCAGGCCAATGACCTAGAAGTAAGTGGAAGCATACTCGAATTTGTTGACAAAAATCTGGGAGGAGATTATTCAAAGGAGGAGGCAGTGCAGATGATCAAATTGGCCTTGTTGTGTGCTGATACTAGTCCCTCCAACAGACCCACGATGGCCAAGGTGGTGAATGTTATGGAGAGCAAAAGGAATGTCCATGTCCCGTTAGTGAGACGAACAACGACCAAGAGTGAGGAGCAGCGGCTCAGAGCCTTCCAAGAGTGCTTGGATGACAACCTTGACATCAGTGATTCCACTACAGGGCCTTCGGATCATTCCCTCCGCATTTAAAGGGGGTTTGTGTTTCGAAAATAATTAGAAATATAGAGAAATAATAGGTAAAAATTTTCATTATTTTTATCTTTTTTATTATTTTCAAAAACGCAAATCCTCGATCATTATTAGACGGCAAATGTTTCTTGATCCGTTATATTAGTTGTCATAGTTGTCTATTTTGTTGTAATTGCAATGTTGAATTATGTGATTTAATCGAGGATTAAATTAGGTGATTTGGTGATGTAATTAATTAAGGACTAAATTAAATGCATTAAGGGTAATTTAAGGATTAATTGATTAATTAATTATTTTTATAGATTAATTTATTAATTAATACCTAATTGATTGATTAAGTATTTTTATGGATTAATTAGTTGATTAATTTTGATTTTTATGGATTAATTAATTAATTAATCAAGTATTTTTTGGATTAATTGATTTTTAAAATGACTAGTTAAAAAAGAGGGTAGGGGTGTATTAAAATTCTATCTTAAAATTAATTGACAAAGAATGAAAGAGTTCTTTATATATTAAGTCTAATTTATTCACATGAGAATCCTATTTTTATTATGAATTAATGCAGTTATACTGACTAGATGGTCTGGTGTTTTTTGTCAGACATTTTGAAGTTGTTTTTGGCTATATAGGTTTGCGCCTAAGTGCTTGACGGAAAATCCATTCTATAGGTTCGAGCATTCTGTAGATAGTCGGAAGTTCTGTCCAACTGTTAATTGATTTTTGTAGGATACAAATTTCATAATTTTAAGATTTTAGGAAGTATTTTTTGCAAGATCAATTGATTGAAAGACCTGTTATGATTTGATGAAGAACAACAAAAAGAAAGCATTCAAAATTCAAATGAAGATAATAAAAAAAAAGATTCAGTAGGTGAATGGAAGGAGGAAAACATTCAATTTTTAGCTAAGGACTGAAATATAAAGAATTGAAGACAAGAGGAAGTAAGGCTTTTCTCGTGGATTCTTTTGTGTCTCTTGCTATTTGTTTTTGTGAGAAGTGTTGTGTGTTTTGAAGTGTTTTTCTTTCTCACAAAGGTTTGCAAGTTATTCAAAGGTTGTAAGAAAAGTTCTCCCACCGGGTTATCTTGAGGTTTGCAAAAGGGTGTTTTGCAGGATGATAAAGTGGTTTTCCTTATCAAAGAGTTGTTTTACTTGTCCAAGAAAGCAGAAGTCTGTAAGGTTAGGGTGTGAACCTACAAAATACCTAGATATAGTGAAACTCTTAAGGACAATGTCTTAGGGAGTGGTTTAACCCTGGTTTAAGGTCAACCACTATAAAAAAAATTTGTATCTCCCTCCCCTCTAGTGAAACCCATTCCAACAATTTGGAATACTGGTTTCCCAAAAATGGAATTCCATTTTTATCAAACAACTTGAGTCCATCTGGTAAACACAACACCTTCAACTAGGTAAACTAATTTTCCATCTGGTTAGAGAGCCACCTAAAAAATTTTGTGTTCATTGTGGTTTGAGTGTACATATTTTATTTTGTATATTACTTCCACTTATAATTGATTGAAACTATTAAAGAGTTTAAAATATGCTATTCACCTCTTTCTAATGGTGTAATTGATCCTTTTACTTTTTTCATGTTGTATTTAGAAAAATTGATCTCACTTTTACAATTCTGCAACATCATGACATTGAACCTTTCTTTTTGACTAAGTTCTTAAAGATCATACAATACCTACACAACTTCTATTTGTTTTTTAGTCTTGCCAAATTTTTATTGTTCAATTTTAGCAAAATATTCTAAAATTTTTTCAACAAAAGTGTCATTGTCCCTTTCACAATATTTCATAACTGCTATAGCCACATCTTTAAATGCATTTGATATAACTATTAACACCCCAAATTTACAATCCTATGCCTCCATGTGTTGGAGCCTTTTAGATTTTCCCTTCTCTTTTCTCTAAGTCTTCTTCTCTTCTAAGTGGTTTGGAAGTTTGGACCCTGTCTGGAACTTCCGAGCTCATCCCTTCTCCTATCTCTAAGTCTTCTTCTCTTCTAGGTAATTGTTTGGAACTTCCACACTCATCCCTTCTCTTTGCTCCAAGTCTTCCTCTCTTTTGGGTAGTTTGGAAGTTCAAACACCCAAGTTCGGAACTTCTGAGCTCATCCTTTCTCCTATCTCCAAGTCTTCTTCTCTAGGTAGTTTGAAAGTTTGGACACCTTGTTCGAAACTTCTGCGCTCATCCCTTCTCTTTTCTCTAAGTCTTCTTCTCTTCTAGGTGGTTCAAAAGTTTGGACACCCTATCTGAAACTTTCAAGCTCCTCCCTTCTCCTATCTCCAAGTCTTCTTCTTCTCTGGGTAGTTCAGAAGTTTGGATACCTTGTCTGGAACTTCCAAGCTCATCCCTTTTCTTTCTCCAAGTCTTCTTCTTCTTTGGGTGGTTCGGAAGTTTCGAACAAGGGAAGTTTGGACACCCTTGTCTGAAACTTCCAAGCTCATCCCTTCTCTTTTCTCCAAGTTTTCCTCTCTTTTGAGTAGTTTGGAAGTTTAAACACCCAAGTTCGGAACTTCCAAGCTCACCCCTTCTCTTATCATTGTCTCTTTCTTCTCCTTGGGTGGTTTGGAAGTCCAAGTCTCCTATTCGGAACCTTTGAGCCCACCTTTGCCTTGGTCATCAGCCACTTTCTTCTTCTTGGGTGGTTCAAAAGTCTAGACACATTGTCCAGAACTTCACTTTAAATGACAACTTTCCTCCATTCCTAGCCGATTTGGAAGTTCGAGTGCCCTATTCGGAACTTTCGAGTTCATTTATCTCGTGGTTATGGTCTTCCTCTCATTTTTGGCTAGTTCGGAAGTTCAAGCCTTGGTTCAGAACTTCTGAGGTCATGTATTGCTTGGTCATTGCAGAATTTCCTTTTGCATCTATCGATGTGGGGTTTTTTTTTTAAACACAACAGATAATGATAATTTATCTATTAAGAAATGCATAAGAGTTAGGGGTCATGTATTTCAATTGCATCTAGAACATCTCAAGAGTTGACGACTAACTCTGCACCTCACAACTTCTTTGAAGAAGAATACCTCATCTACATCATGTCATTGCATCTAGGTGTACAAAACACATATAAGGAAGCACAACTACAAAATCACATAGAATAACCAAAGCCTATTACAAAGTAGTCATCTACTTCTATTCTCTTTCACGCTGCAAATGAGAGATATTGTTAGGGATAATGTTCTCTACTATTATCCTACTATTTTAATGATACGATGATTGTTTATTTCATACAAAACTTATTTTTATACTCAAGTATTTTAAGTGTACATAGGTTCCTAGTTCTCATTATCAAAACAAATGTCTCAATGTTTCGACAACGAAGGTCTGTTGTCAAACCAAATGTGACAACGAATCTACGTTGAACATAGCGTTGCCACAATGGAATAAGTTTGTTGTGTATTCCAAAACTTATACAGTTATAATTGTTTGTAAGAAATAACTTAATACTTGGTCTTTTAGAAGAAACTGACTTTGCAGATAATGAAATCAAAGATCATGGTTCTGATTAATCCTAAAGATCATGCATGGTGGAGAAGATTGGTGAAGAGTGGATTCTTAAATTTAGGACAAGAATTGATTAAACTAAAGTTTGTGCTTCACATTGCAACCCACGTTTCACCACTTCTACAAAGATCATGGTTGAACAATTCAACAAGGATGAATTACTTTTCAATCTATAAATAGCCCTGTACTCATACGATCAACACCACCCCTGAAGCAATTGAAGTGCTATTTGTGTAGATTGAAGATCATCAAAGCACTAAAGATAAAGGAGTTTTATTGAAGATTTATTTCGTTGTTGTTTTTTTATTTTGTAAGAAAGATTCATTTACCGTAAGTATGCTTAGTACTGTAAATTTTTCTTTGTGCTTTACCGATCCTTTGTTTTAAAGGAGATACTTGATCATGAGGGTTGTCCGTGATAGAAGAATAAGAAAAAAGTAGTTCTTTCAAATTGTTCTGAGTTTTCTCAACGTTGGTTTGAGAAAGTGAATTTGTTGAAGGATTAACTGGCAAAACGATAAGGGCGTTTTGTTGGGTAGAACTTTGGCAGTAGGAGAGCTAGTTCTATAAACTAGAAATAGAGTCAGTGGTCTGTTTTAGATGGTTAATTTATCTGCATGATAAATTAGAGACACTAGGTTGAGAGTGAACTAAAAACTCTTAGAAGGTTTGTGCAGTATACACTGGACTACAACAATGACATTTTATCTGTGAGATAAAGGCCTTAAACACTAGGTTGGGAGTGAACCAAAAACTCTCGGGGATAGTGAAATCTTGAGTGAGCCTCAAGGAGTAGAGTACCTAGGTTGGGGAACCACTATAAATTTTTTGTGTTGTGGTTTGTTTAGTTTTTTATTTCATATTTTTTTAAAAATATAAATCAAACAACTTGATTCACCCTCCTCTCAAGTAGCCATCGATCCAACAAATATGAATTCTTTTCCTAAGAGTCAATGCAACCCAACATTTTAGGTAGTTTAAGCTCCTAAAGGGAGTGTTGCTGTTTTGAGCAGCTTAGGCTCCTACTTAGAAGCATATTGTTTAGTTGTTTATACCATTTGTTAAATAATTTAAACTTGTATTTAGGAGTGCTTCATATTTATAAGTAGTTTGAGCTCTTACACAGGAGCATTATATATTTTAAAACGTTTTAGATATTTTATATATTTTCATCTAAACATTTGGAATTTGTAATTTTGTTTAGTTTTGCAGATAGTTTGAGCTCATATCTAAGAGTATGTTAATTTTATTTTTGATTTAAATTTAAACTTATAAACAATTTAAGCTCTTGCTTAGGAGTGTGTTTATTTTATAAACAATTTAAGTTTTCTCAACGTTGCTTAGGAGCTCATATCCAGGAGTTTTTTTGATGGGTGTATTTTAATTCATTTTGAGCTTCGACTTAGTATTATGCAAAGCGATAATTTAGTTTGGTTTAATTTAATTTCGTTTGTTACGAATTCTGATATAATGTGGAATTTCAAATATTTAGTTTGATTTGATTTGGTTTGTTGAAAGTTTCAATTTAGTATGAAACTTCATAAGTTTCATTTAGATTGGTTTAATTTCTTTTATATTTTGTTCAATTTTGATTTGAGTTTCAATATAGTGCGAAATTTTTATATGTTAAACCAAGTTGGTCCAGACAATTTTATATTTTCTTTTTAATTTAGATTTAAGTTTTAATTTAGTGCGAAATAATTTAATTTAGTTTGATTTAGTAGTTTGTGTTGTTTAATTTTCACTTAAGTTTCAATTTAACGTGAAACTATTATATTTTAATTTGATAAGCTTCAAGTTAATGTAAAGCTTATAAACTTCTGATTTCAATTTTAATTTGTTACAGTTCAAGTTGCAATATGAGGTGAAATTATATTATTTTTAGTTTATTTTTTAGTAATTTCCTTCATGAAGTGCAACTCATGCATTTTAGTTTAATTTGACATAAGTTTTATATGAAGTAAAATTCACATACTTTAATTTGAACTTGTGTGTTTTAACTTAGATTAATAGGTTTTCAATTTATCATGAAACTATATCAATCTAAATAAGTTTTGATTTAATGCGAAACTTCATATTTATCTTAATATGGTTCTCAATTTCAAGTGAGATCTAATTCCAATTTCAAGTTTCGCAAATTTCAATTTAACGTAAAACTTGACAATTTAATTTAATAAGCTTCTATTTAATGTGAAGCTCTATAATTTAGATTTCAATTTCATAAGTTTTAATGATTATGAAACTTAATTTTAATTTCGATTTCATATATTTTAGTTAATATGAAACTTTACGATTTCAACTTTAATTTATTAAATCCCAATTTAATGTAAAACTTAATAAATTCTATTTCCATTTCATAAGTTTTGATAAACGTGAAACTTTATCATTTTGACTTTAATTTGATAAGTTTCGATTTAATTTCATAAGTTGAACTTAATAATTCAATTTCAATTTGATATGTTTTATTCAATACGAAATTTCTCAATTCCATTTTAATTTAATAAGTCTCAATTTAATATGGAACTTAATAATGCTATTTTTAATTTCATAAGTTTCAATTAAGTGAAACTTTACAATTCTCATTTTAACTTGTTAAGTTTCGATTTAGGCAAAACTTAATGATTTCTTTTTAACATAATAAGTTTCAATTAAGGTGAAACTTTATAATTTCAATTTTAATTTACTAAGTTTCAATTTAGGTGAAACTTAGTAATTTCTTGATAAGTTTTAATTAAGGTGAAATTTTATAATTTTCAATAAGTTTCAATTAAGGTGAAACTTTATACCTAAATTTTAATCAAAATTTTATAAATTCCAATTAATGTCAAATTTCATGTCTGAATTGAATTTAATATAAGTTCTAATTTCATGTGAAACTTTATAAACTTCATTCCGTTTTAATTCTTTAAATTAGGTTCTAATTTCATGTGAAACTTTATGAATTTTAACATTGGTATTTTTTTTGTTAAGTTTCGATTTAATACAAAACCTTACGAATTTTTGATTTATAAGCTCTAATTTCATATAAAACTTATGAATTTAATTTTTTTTTCACATTTTAAGTTAGGTTTCAATTTGATGTGAAACTTTGTAAATTTTCAATTTAATGTGAAAATTCATATAATAAGTTTTAATTTTAGGTAAAACTTATGATATTTTATATTTTCATATTTTCTTTGTTATTGATTTTTGTTTGCTTATATAAGTTTCAATTTTATGTGAAATTTGAATTTATTTATTATATTTGTTTATTATACTTTTCAATAATTTTATTTCGTGTTTTTATTTTATTTTTTCATCACTTTTGCATTTGCTTCTTTTAGTTCTTCCCAAAGAATGTTTAAAATAACTTCTTAAGCTTTTGCTCTTCAACTAGTGTAACTTCTTCCTCCTTTTTTAATTTACTATCTGCAATAACCATATTTCACTAAAAAATATTATATATAACAACATCGTTGTATATATAATCGTTTTAGGTACATACATACATACATACATATATATATATATCTATACAAATATGCATACATACAACCATGGTAAAAAGGGGTCTATAGGTATTTATAGAAGTCTTTTCTGTGGTTATTGGTTAATCCAATATTTTCATAAGTTAACTAATGAAATTATAGAGTACCTAGTATAAAAATTATGAGATAAAAATTTATATATAAGAGTTTATATAATAATAATAATATATAAAAATTTATATAAAATTAAAGTTGAAATTAGAGTTACCTTAACTCATAGGTTGTGTTTGTAAATGAGGTGTAGTGCGGTGCAGTTGGTTGTGTGAGATTTTTAGTTTTTGCATGATTTTCGATGATGAATGATGGATAAAATACATTCGTCAATTTTGATTCAATCATTTCCAAATTTACCCTCACCTACATCAACTAATTACTTCTATTGTTTACTTGGAAAATTGATGACAAATTAAAGCTTAGGACAATTTCAAAACAATTGGGGGAAAGTTGATAGCCATGTACTTACTAAGAATCCAATCAGAGCTAAGTATAAAGTCATAACATTATGGCCATTAGTCTACAATGAACCGTAAAGTTAAGTTGTATAGTTATTCCTCATAAAGGTTAATATATTATAAAAAATATTGAAAAGATACTTATTAACATGTGAAGTTGTGTATTGTAATTTTAAATAAATTAACTCTTTTATCTAAATATTTTTTGAAATTTATGTGTACAGTTTAATATTTTTTTAATTTTATTGTGATTACTATACGGCATCGCCGTATTGTTATGCTCGCCATATCGTATCGTTAACATACGGCATCAACCGTTATGTTTTGAATCATTTAACATTTATTTCAATCCTTAAAAATTAAAAAAATAAATTACCACCTTGTGAATTCCCTCTCGACAGAATATTTATTGATTCCAAAAACTATTATTTTTCTTTTTTTATTAAATGGTAATATTAATAACATACATATTATAAAAATATTATTATGACAAAAAAATTATAAATTGTTTTTATGCCTACGGGTCTTTCGTTGATAATTATCTTGGAAACAATTATACATAATTCCATCATGAAAAAAAATACACCTCGTAAGTGTGTCATGTTATGAAGTTAAAGTTTGGACTAGCGGCAATTTCTTTTTTTGTAAGAGAGGATTTGTGAAACTTTTGTTTGTAAAGGTTATAAGATTTACTTATAAAGGTTAATATATTATAAAAAATATTGAAAAGATAATAATTGACATGTGAAGTTGTGTATTGCCATATAGTTATTGTCGTTTAACATTTATTTAACATTTTTTTGAATCATTTAATATTTATTTCAATCCTTAAAAATTAAAAAAATAAATTACCACCTTGTGAATTTCCTTTCGATAGAATATTTGTTGATTCCAAAAAAATGTTATTTTTCTTTTTTTTATTAAATGGCAATATTAATAACATGCATATTATAAAAATATTATTATGACTTTATTATTTAACAATTGATTCAAATGGTACAATTGGCTTACAAGTGTTAAATAAAGTTAAAACTGCATTCAGAATTTTAATGTTCAATCGGTGTTTTAAGTTCGCATGTAACGACAAATGGGAGTTTTAATGTTAAAAGTCCAAAAAATTGGGAAACTGATGAACAGTATTTAGAGTTTTAACATAGGCCCGTGATTTTTTAATGAGACACGTGATTTTTATTGTATATGTACTATGAACAGTATTCAACATTTTAGCATTAAAAATCTAAATATATTGGGAAGTTAGCGTTAAAAGCCTAAAATGTCTGAACAATATATTTTGTTAAATATATTTGTTAAATATTATTATACAAAACAGAAGTACACAATAAAAAATAGAGATATTTTATGACTTAATATTTAATCAACATCCTTTTTAAGATAAATTAATATCTGAAAATTAAAGGAATAACTTAATAAATTACAACCATTAGTTTATAGCCAACCGTAACGCTACGGCCTTTAATCTACAACCAATCCATGCTCATAACTTTATGGACGTTTGTAGCATAAGCATATGGCCCTTCATTTGGTAGCACTGGCGGCTGTTCGGCTACTCCATGGCCTCTACCTCTCCACAGCATCCTGCCCAGTCACATGTGCCGATTGCCGCCTCCCATCAACTAGTTGCCACCTGCATCCACCAGTTTTCTGCTTAACGCTCCATCCGATCAGGCTCCACACAAACCCCAACAATCTCTACATCTTTTTTAATCAATATTAATTAATTGAAAATCAAAACCACCCACATTAATTGATGGAAGTTCTGTAAATCACTTCTTTATTTGCACGGAAGTCCGTTTTCGTGTCAAACTAGTGGTAAGTGTATATTAAAATGAACCCTTCATTTTCGGATATTTTAAATAATCTTAAAGTGTTCAATACATAATTTTAAAAAATTAAATCACTTATTTTTCATATATTAAATACCTTATTTTACTAAAATAAGGTACTTAATATTTATTCAAAATTGTTAAACGGATGTACCTAACATGATTACAAACATTACAAATATAACAATCACAAACCTAATTACAAGTCTTACAACATGACTAAATTAGCTAACACTTATTGCAAGTGTTACATACAACATCATTACAAACATGATAATCATACAAGTCCATTACAACAACATGATAGTCATATCTACTAAATTGCAACAACATTATAGAAGGTTTTTTCCAAACATAAGACTTGTTACATATTACTATCATGTACTCCTCAAAGTTACCCATTGTTCACAGAATCACCCCACTTCTATCATACCCATTCTTTGCCATCTTCAACCAAGGAGTGCATGACTGGGGCGGTTGCAAGCATAGGCATGTTTGTTTATGATCTTTTCTTCTAAATATAAGTAATCCAAAAACTCATAACTCCGAGTTCAACTCAATCCCATCCTCCTCCATTAAGTCCAAGCAGCGTTAGAGTGTTGTTGTTTGAATCTCGTGTACAATGGTTAAAATTGTTTGGATGCATGCAATGTCATCTCTTGCATCTACTCTCCCTCTTTTAGTCCTCCTCTTCGATGGGGAGTTCACTTCCATCATACGTGAATGTCCTCCCTCTCGACTAGTTGAAGTAATATTCGATCGGCCTGACAGTGGTTCATATGAAAAGTTCGTGATTATTAGTACATTTCAAACGTCAAAATAGTGTAAATCATTTCATGAAACACATATTTCAATCATCGTATAAAATATACCAACAGGATCGTATGAATTAGAAGTGCTACCATAAATTGTTTTACGTCGCTGTGACACCCTATGGGGGCTTTGCCCTAAAAGTATACACTTCTCTCTTGTGGCACACGTACCTTCAAACAATCTTTCTAACCGATCGGAAAATTTCAAGCCATTCTTCTGGAACCTCTCACATTGTGGTTCACGCTGTTATCACAATATTCAAATGTCACTAAAAAAAAAACAAACATTGAAAAACAAAGCATAATATGTTGCATGTTAATAACATATGTAAAAATACATACCAATTTAAACATCTTGCACCATTCATCACTTCCTCCTTCCCAAGTTTCTATAATTGGATTTCATCCAATACTCGTTTGGTTTAACAGTATTTTCCATAACTATCAATCTTTTCTCAACTTTTCAAATTTATTTTTAAGTTGAATTCATGTTCTCTTTATGTGCATTTGTTCCTCAAATACTTTAACTAACTACTCATAACCTTTTTTGCTAAAATGAGCACCTGGCTTGTGAGCCATAGAAGCAACATCAAGACAAATATCAATAAAACTTGATACCAACTTGTTGTCCCAATCAACGCATTGAGATGTAAGGGGTGGTTGATTTGGCTGTGCACCAGCCTCTATTCTTGTAGCTGAACCTGTACTTGTAACTGTACCTGTAGGTGTACTTGTACCAGTACTTGTACCTTGTTCCTCGGAAAAATAAGCAACATACTAAGAGTAGTCTCATCCAGAACTATTCAAAGGTGATTATCAAGCAAATCATTAAAAATGAAAACATGTAAAAAGTATGCAGCATCCCAGAATTCATATAAAATGTGCAGCATCCCACAATCTACAATAAATTCATTAAAATTGTATAGCATCCCACAATCAACAACTAATTCATTAAAATTGTGCAACATCCCACAATTGTTCAACGACAAATATAACATTCAACTATTCCTAACATGAACTAAAAAGATAAGGTAAAACCACAATTCGTATAATACATAAAGAAAAATTGAAAATTTGTAAGTTATGATGTCTCACACATATTCATTATTTCATCCCTAATTGTATTTCGCACATACGTCATCTTATTGTCATTGTACATTCTAGCCGATCAACACTCTTCTAAATTATGATGTTCTTCAATATGCACAGTCCTTCCTTGTTCCTCCAATACATCGAAATCCACATTTGATTGTTGCTCAATGATAAAGTTATACAGAGTCATACAAGCAAGTACTAATTTCACTTGAGTATCATAATGAAATGGTGGCATTAGGTTCAGTATATTCCATCTCTTTTTTAGAATTCCAAATGTCCTCTCGATCACATTTCTCAAAGATGAGTGCAAGTAGTTAAAATTCTCTTCTGTACCTCGGGTAAATGGTACCTTGTTGTTCTATATGGGGCAAGAAATCCTTTGTAGTTCAAATAACCAGAATCTACAAAATAATATTTTCCTGTACAAAACTTAAGTAGTTAAGTGGCGAAGTAGGTTTTCAGGCATAACATGAGGTAGAATCGACAAGATAGTTGATGTTTATGTAATAAGTAGTGTGTAAATAAAGCAAACCTGGTGGTGGAAAGGGGAAGTGATATTGGGGATTTGACATTACATACTTTAAAACTCTACAATCATGTGCAATGCCCTCCCACCCAATTGATGCAAAAATGAAGCGTATGTTGAAGTCACAAACACCTATGTTGGGATTTTGGGACAACACAGTGAATGTTTCCATCAAAAGCTTCAATTGCGTTGTGAAAGAATGACATGAACCTTTTATTATCTTTTAGGAACTGTAGTGTGTCTATGAATGATTCCTTTAATAGAATCACATTAGACATCCACGCTATCATAGCATCTAATACTTTGTGAATATATTTACTAATTGTTTGTTCAGGGTGTTGGAGTGCTACCTACATCATTCTATTTTTACTTCTATGTGCACATGTTTCCAAAAATATTTTGACTTGTTCTTCAATACTCACTCAACGACTATCAGTTAGGAGAGTATGTTCTTTTAGAATGAAACATAATCTCCTAAATGTATCTAATATCATTCAACATATGTTAAAACAAACTCTCAAATGTCTATATAACATGTTCGACATCACTTCCCCACTAGTGTATCCAACATTATGAACTGTAGTTTTTGATGGATACACTAAATTAAGTAGGTGGAGTATGTGTTTCAAAACAAAGCATCAGTTGAATTGGATCACTAAGATCTAGGTCAAGAAAGTTCCCATAACTATCCAGAAACCTAGAAAATTAGCAAAAAATTACAAACATTCATTACTAATGAAATAAAAGTAGTAGAGTAATCTGAGATAATCCTAGAAAAAAACTAATTTGAAACTATAAACAGCAATAAATATGGTCTATCTATCTTTAAAAAGCAACCAGATAGATGTAATCTACCCTAAAAAATTTTAATGTAACTAGATAGAAGTAAAATTACAAACATAATCAGATCTTGGTCATTGAAATAAAAGTACAAACATTCATCACTAATATCTATAATACAAAATTACCAAAAACTTTAACATTTACCTTTGAGAAAAATAAAATGAAAATGGTAAAGTAAAAATGATGTATTTACAATATTCACCGTAAAAATCACAAGTAAATTTACAAACTTTATTGAAAAAATAGAATACCAATTTATTACTAGAAATTTACAATATTCAATGTAAATTTACAGTCTTCATTGAAATTTTTTTTTGAAAATTTTTGGAAGTTAATTCCACACGTTTGAATGCAAGTACTAGTCTCTTTGAATGATTATAAAAGTAATGAAATGTTTACTCGTTTTAGTCCATGATGAGGGGTGGATCGACTGGTTGGGCTTCCTACAACTTTCTCGGTTACAATGGCAAAAGGGCGTGAGAGACAGTCACGCCTATGGCCAGTCGTGACGAGAAGAGGGGTAGATCGAGCACTGGAGGAGGGGCAAATCAAGCGTAAGAGGAGGGGTGGATTGGGCGACCAGTCGCTATGACAGGAGCAGTAGATCGAAGTGAGGGTATTTTTAAGGTGACCAGTGGTGGAGGTGAGGCTAAGACAGTGTAGGTTGAGAGATATGTTTATTGGGAAAAAGAGGCAATGGTATTATCAAAATTTTATATTTAATTACTATAGTAAAAGAAATTACTATAATTATCCTATTTTATTTTAATTATTATGTATAATCAATTACAATTACGCATAATAAAAATTTACCTCACTTCGTTAAACACAGCCATAAGGTTTACCTTAGTTTTCAAAAAGTACGGTCATCTAAAAGCATCATGTTAGACGAAGAATATGCGAAAAATGGTTTACGGAGGAAAAGATGTAAGGCAAACTTTACACGAGGAATATTCGAAAAATTGCAGAATTAATGCAAAATTACTGAACTGCAAAAGTACCACCAGATTACCAGAAGCAATGCGAGAGAGCGAATCAAATTAGGTTACTCTCGAGCCCGAGGTCGCCGCCACTCTCCAGTCACTGCAAGCATGACAAGCGCAAACTCCTCTTCCTGCCGCTGACCTCCATCTTCTCAGATCCCATCCTACTCCTGTAACCTCAACCGGCTTCCGAAGAAGTGGATAACACCAACAATGGGATCGAAACCCCAACTTCTCCATGTCTTCCTTCTTCTCTCTGTCATCCTCGCCGGATTCCGACTAGAAGCTTCGCCTACAGGTACTAGGAGAAAATCTCATTTCATTGTTTCCGGAAAGTACGTTTTTCTTACAGTCGCTCCGACCAATCCTCCTCCGGGGATTTCGATCAGGTGCCGTTGTCGAGCAGCTGTCGTCTCTCGTCAAATGGCTTAGGGTACCGAAGCCATCGCAGAGTGGTAGGTTCTGATGGTGTGCTTTTATTTTTGCCTGCTTTGTTGGTATTAGGGCTGATGGATCGGTTTGTGGTTTTTGTAGTGCAGATGGGAATGTACTCCAGTTTGAGAATGGGTATCTGGTGGAGACTGTTGTGGAAGGGAACAAGATTGGAGTAGAACCCCACGTTATTCGCATATCTCCTGAAGGGGAGCTCTTCGCTGTGGACTCGGTTAATAGTAACATCGTTCGGATCACCCCGCCACTATCGCAATGTATAACCCGTTCTTCTTCTACTGTTCTCTGTTGACTGTCATGTTCGTGAATTTGATCTTTTCTCTTTCGATCAATCCTATTTTCCTAAGAAATCTATTCCTTCTTACTATCATCAGCGCAAGACTTTGGTTTTACTCTCTTGCATAGTTGCGTCTTAATTTTCTAAGCTACAAAAAACCAGTGATCCTCTTTTGGTTTTCTGGATTTGAATCTTGATGATTACATACTTTTTGACAATGACTTTTGTTCATATTTCTATTGCAAAATCATGATCTCATGTACGGTGTGCATCTGTTGCTCAACCTACTTTGCTGCACTTGTTCTAGTTGTAAAGCGTTTTGTTGTATCATTTCCAATTGTTATTGGTAGCTATTGGCTTCTATAACCTTGCATGAAGAATTCGTAAATGTAATTTTATGATTGACTTGATAAGAGGTCCTCACAGATAGCAGGGCAAGATTAGTTGCTGGGTCGTTTCAAGGTTATTCAGGACATGTAGATGGGAAACCAAGTGATGCACGATTTAACCGACCCAAGGGTGTTACAATGGATGACAAGGGTAATGTTTATGTAGCAGATACTTCAAATTTGGCAATAAGAAAAATTGGGGAGGCAGGTAAATCAAAGAATTCTTCTGCTCAAATGACCTCATATAGAAAACATGTATCATTTTCTTACCAATGGCATATGCTGTGTGTAGAAGGAAATCACATTACACTGTGCTTCACCAATATTCCTTGTAGGTGTGACAACTATGGCTGGCGGAAAGTCAAACATTGCTGGATACAGAGATGGGCCTAGTGAGGATGCTAAATTTTCAAATGATTTTGATGTGGTTTATGTTGGGAGTATCTGTTCTCTAATAGTCATAGACAGAGGTAATGCGGCTCTGCGGAAAATCTCCCTTAAGCAAGAAGATTGTGATTACCAGTATAGCTCAATTTCCATGTCAGGTTTGCCTCTAAAATAAAAATAATAGTTATACATGTGAAATAAGCATGACATTTATTCATGCATATCTGTATCATGTTTCTTCAGTACAAGGAAAGTACAAAAACTGTTTTGGTTGTTGGTTGTCTTTGTTCAATTACAGATTCTGGATTTGATTTGTGTGTAAGATAATTCAAATTTTTGAAAAACTGAATCCTAACACAATTTGTTTGTCTTCTGTGGAACAGATGCCGTTGCTGTGATTGGTGCTGTGTTGTTGGGTTATGCATCATGTTTGTTACAACATGGATTTGGATCACCATGGTTATCAAAGATGGTAATGCAGCTGCTACCATCAACCTTCCATTTTATCCAACTCCTTGATCTTTATTTCTAAAATTTTTCCATGACTGGTTCATCATCATTTGCCTACATTTCAATCATGTATAACATGTTAATCATTTGCAACCATTTTTCCTGCAAGCATTAAGTTAATTACTTTGTTGTATAAAGCTTCCACATACGGCTCCATTTACATGCACAGATTAGTCTTCTTTGCAGAAGGAAACCTCGGTAAGTGGATCTAAAGAGCCTAGTACCATAGAGAAGCCAAAACTGCATGTTGAAGCCCTTCTTGAGGATCCAGAAGCTGGATGGCCGTCCTTAGCCAGGCTTCTATCTGATCTGTTAAAGCTTGCTTTTGAGGCACTGCACAATGGAATGCTTTACTTGGTTCCACACAACCTCTTATCATGGAGAGCTAAGAAAGGCCTCACGCCGCTCAAAGATCATCTTGTGATGCCAGAAGACAGACAGGAACCACCTCTTGTGCAGAAGCAGAAATGCCCACCTCCTCTTTCCGAGACACTGCATGCTTCTGATGCTAGCAGCAAGTTTACACCACTCAAACCTCCGAAAATCAGCAAACAAACATACAAAGATCCTTCACCCACTGGCAAACACAGGTCTTCAAAGCGACAAGATTCCTCCCAGTTTTATGGATCTGGTGAAACTCCCACGGTTGGCATCAAAAGCCAGAAGGATCGGTTAAGGCATCGTGCCTATGATTCGGCATTTGCTGGGGCAGAGCAAAAGCATGTTGAGATGAAATCAGCAAACTATTTGGACTCCAACTTTGACCGTTTCAGCATGAGGAACAAGTTCGACTTCTGAGCGACATTCAACATTATGCATGGGTATGATGGTACTCCAGGGTTACCAGATAAAGTTTTGGTTCTAGCCATTGGCCGTGTGAACCATCTCTTACTTGAGATTGTATTAGAAATAATTGTATGGCTATTGTATGAAATATGAAAATTACCAGATACACTATTACGAATTCCTTCTCTGAGAAAAATATCAAACGCTGTTGCCTAGTTTGCTCTCTAGTACTAGTCCTGTTTTGGTTTTAGTTCGTAGTCAAACTGGGATCTAAATGAAGCGCAAACACAGCCATTAGGGAAGCGGAGTTTGGATTTTGTTATGCACTGTGTCTTTGTGTCAGGCCATCTTCTTCGAACTTCTTTGTACGACTCCCACGTTGCATCTGAAATACTGTTTTCATTGCTCTAGGACATCAACTGCTGCTCATCCCTTTCTCTTTGCCATTCTTTCCAAAATAGCAATTGGTTTCCTTTTATCCATGCTAGAGCTTTTGGGTTCCAATAGTGTAGATTCCACTTGTGATCCTCCATGTTTGGGTTTCAACAAAGAAACGTGAAATATTGGATTGATCCGAGCTCTCGACGAAAGCTCTAACTCATAGGCCACTTGTCCGATTCATTTTTTAATAGAAAAAGGAAAGGGTCATAAAATTTTGCTGCTAATTTTCTGTTAATTCTGGATGCTACAGAAGTTTGAAGGTAAGGAGGAATTTTCAAAAAGACCTTATCTCCTTCCGAAAAGTTGTACTCTGTTCTTCCCCGATCCGCCATTACGTTCATGCGTTTTTGTGCTCGTTGTAGATTTGATTTGTGTCTTTTGAGCAATTTGTCCCGTTCCTTCAAATGTTCCTCGATCGATTGAACCCGTGTCGTTCCAACTTCATAACATGTAAGTTTTGGAAGTTGTCCGCAAACAACTTCAAAGGGCGTCATTTGAGTCGAATGATGAAAACTTGAGTTGTAATGGAACTCTGCCCAAGCTAGCCTGTTCCAGTCTTTCAGTTTGTTGGTGCAGAAGTATCGTAAGTACTGTTCTAAACTTCTGTTCACAATTTTCATTTGGCCATCCATCTTTGGATGGTAAGAAGAACTAAATTTCAATTGCGTACCAGCCATTCAGAATAATTCTGGCTAGAACTGACTTAGAAATACGGAGTCCCTATTCGTGATTATGCTTGATGGGAACCCATGAAGTCGCACCACTCGATTGATGGATATTTCAGCAACTGAAGCAGCGGTGAATGGGTGATGCAAGGCATTAAAATACCCATATTTAGATAATCTATCGACAACCACTAAGATTGTGGTGAATCCTTGGCTGGAGGGTAATCCTTCGATAAAATCCATGGTTAATTCTTCCCATATTTGGAGAGGAATTGGAATGGGTTGCAGTAAGCCTGTTCGGTGAATATTTTCCAGATTTCATTCTTTGACAGATCCCGCATTCTCTGACATGTTGCTTCACCTTTGTCTTCATGTCGACCCATTTAAAATGCTTCCTGATTCGTTGGTAGGATTTGTTAAATCCTGCGTGACCACCAGTTGGCGAGTCGTGGCTTTCCAAGATCAACTTTTTTCGTAAGGGAGAACTGCTACTAATTATCAACCGTCCCTTGTAAAAAAATCATTCTATCCCGTTTTTGATATTTTTCATTGTCCAATTCTCCATTTTTCCAAATTCTGTAATTCAGCATCTTCTTCGTAACTTCATTGAACCTCTTCCGTCCAGCCTGCTTTGTCTAACTGATATAGCCATGAGGGAATTTTCATCTTCAAATCTTCGGGAGAGTGAATATGCAATGGTGTTGGTGCTGCCCCTTTTGTATTGGATTGAAAAATCGTATCCCATAAGCTTCACTATCCATTTTTCCTACGTTGGCGTGTTAATCCTTTGTTCTAAGATGTGTTTAATATTCCGATGATCGGTACAGATTACAAACTTCCTTTCTAGTAGATACGTTCGCCATTTCTGCATAGCAAGAAGGATGACCAATAATTCCTTCTTGTATGTTGAACTCGATTTTTGTTTGTAGTTTAAGGTCTGATTGAAGAAAGCTACTGGATGCTCCTCCGGTATTAGTACTGCTCCTACGCCCAAGTCCGATGCATCTGCTTCAATCAAAAATTATTTTTCAAAATCAGGGAGGATTAAAACTGGTGTCGTTGTCAGCCTGTCTTTCAAATCTTCAAATGCTTCCGTGGCTTCTTCATTCCAGTGGAAATTGTTTTTCTTCAGCAAAACTGTTAATGATGTAGCAATTATTCCATAATTATTGATAAATCGTTTGTAATATCCCGTTAATCCAAGAAATCCATGCAGCATTCAGATTGTGGTGGGGAGAGGTCATTCCTTCACGCTCTGTGTTTTTTTTATTAATGGCCACACCTTGCCATCTGCTATGCCATGCCCAGATACTCTATTTTTTCTTCAACGAACTTGCATTTGCTGAGATTCACATGAAACTGATTTTTTAGCAGTTCCTCCGAGAACATCACGTGTCGCCGATGTTCGGCCCAATTGTCGCTGTAAATTAAAATATCATTAAATAATATTAAGGAGAGAGATTTGTGTATTCAGAATTAATAAGAAATGATATCAAATAATGAAATATTTTTTTAAAGAAGATTTATGTTTTTAGAAACGGTAATAAATGATGTAAATTTTGACTTAATATTTCTCATCATTATATATTCTTTTTAAAATCACAAACACTCCTGAGAAATTGTGTACCTCCACTATCCACCGTTTCTTAGAGTAAAACAAATTTGTGTAAAAAAGGGTGAAAAATTTTGTTCATGACGGATAGAAATGTAGACAACGTATTGCATAGTTCGATGGGCATCCTTCATGTGTCTGGAACACTAATTTTTCAATCGATGCAGGGTGCAATGGAAATTTATCTTTTTCTATATTTTGGTTAAGCCTTCTGTAATCGGCGCAGAAGCACCAAGAGTCATCTTTTTTCCGCACCAACAATACTGGAGCTGAATGCGGACTACTACTATGTTGAATTATACCTGTATCCAAAAATTCAGTAACTTATTTTTCAATCTCGTTTTTCAGAAAATGTGGATATCCATAGGGAGGGATTGATATGGGTTTTGATCCATCTTTCAAGATGATCTAGATGATCTTATGATCATCTTCTTGACTTGGTGGTAGCTTTTTGGGTTCCTAAAAAACGTCTTCATATTGTTGTAATATGTCTTCCAGTTGAGTGCCTCCCATCTATCTTGTATTTTCATCGAAGCTCCCCTATGCTGGATTTGCTTGAATCACGAAAATCACTACTTGGTCTCAACTATTCTCCTAGTTTTGTTCGATTTTTTGTCTTGATCAAACTTCCTCCATGTCTGTGGACTTTATTCCCCGTAATTCAATAATTTGCCCCTCATGCTAAAATCTCAAAAAAAAGTTCTCTATGTTTAGGAGACAATCCCCTAATGTTTTGAGCCATTCAGCTCCTTGGATCATGTTGTACAGCCCTATCCTCATCAATTTAGCATCAATCTTGAACTTGTGTTCTTGACATTCGAAAATGATTCCTCTACATGTACCCAACACTTTGATTGAGAATCCACCTACTACTCTAGCTTTGGTATTCTTCCACTTCACCTCTGTATGAGATTTTGGAATAACGTGCATCTGGATCACTAAAATTGTGTGCTTCCACTATCCACCATGATTAATAATCTTTTCCCTGCTACTAATCGCCACGTTTGAAGTGTTTGTGGTCGAGGCTTGTTTAATAATGCGTTTAACACAATTTTGTCCACTTCAATTTCATCTTCCTCATCCCATTCTCCTTGGATCCTCCATAATAAGGCTTGCGATTTGCATTTATGTCATTTTGTCCAACATTCATCGCAATTGTAGCATAGTTGTTTTGCGCATCTCTCCCTTATTTCTGTTGGTGTTAGCACCTTAACTAGTGGTGGCTCCCTTCCTTTGGGTTCCTCTCTGATTATGGGTCTTTGAATCAATTGAGTTTCTCTCCTGATTACTTCTTTTTGGGTCTACCATTTTTCTTCATGCACACGAGCCATTTTCATGGCAATTGATAGAGTTGTTGGGTTAGCTGCCTTGACCTCTTTCCAAATTTCATCTTTTAATCCACTGATGAAGATTGTAGCTGCTTCATGGTCACCAAATTATGTTGTTAAGTTTAAAATTCTTTTGAATTCTCTGAAAAATTGGGTTTGTTTCAGCTTGGACAATGTAGCAACTAGTGGGTCACCATTTCTTGCACTGAATCTTTCAACGATGTCTTCGTAGAAACAATCCCAAGATTGGTGAGGATTATTTATGCAATAACGATTGTACCATTGAATAGTGTCACCTCTAGATGGAGATGAGTGTACCTTACTTTCAGACATGGTGGGATGTTGTAGCATTCGAAATAGTGTTCCAATCTCAAGATCCACCTTGTTGGATCTTCATCTCCACCATAAATTGGAAAAGAAAGTTTCAGTGTGGTTCGAGGGAGAGCCATTTTGGTTTGGTCCATCTCCCCTTGCTCTTCTTGCCATTTTCCTCTAAAGGCAATCTCCTTCCTTCGCAGCTCTCTTGATTTCCCATGGATAGTGATTAGATGGCTTCCATCAAAGTGATGATCATCCGATTTTCTAGTTGCTAAATTTTCTTGCATTGCTATCTAATTTTCTTGTTGCATGCAAAAGAAGAGCTCTCGCATCTCATCCATTTGGTTAAGCTCTGATACCAAATTATGACTTCCTTCTAATCACCGCATTCTATGCATGTCAAAAGTGGGTCACCAGCTACACATGTGACCTATAGTAACAAAACAATCCTCCAACAATGAACCTCTCGAAGAAACAATGTCAAGTTTGATGGAAACACTCACACATAAGGAAAAGTAGTTTTTGGGATCAACAATCAATTGTTGAAAGAGGATACTCTCTTGGCCATTTATATTGTAAAATAAAGTCATTGATTGTTACATAACCACTGACCATATAATGTAACTCTCATAACAATTAATACATTCAATGGAAAACCTCTTAACACTTACACACAAGGAAAAATAGTTTTTAGGATCAACAATCAATTATTAAAAGAGGATAGTCTCCTAACTATTTATATTGTAAAATAGAGTCATTGATTGTTACATAACCTCTGATCATACAATGCAACTCTCATAACAATCAATACAACAATAATAGGTTGGTGATAAAAAGGGAAATATTATAGTTTGTTACACTTTGGAATTGATGAATATTTGAGGGTGGGCGAAGATGATTCTTTGTTTGATCGATTGTGGTTGTTCAAGCGAACATAATTGGCGAGAAGTTAGTAAAAGAAATAAAAAGAAATGTAGAGAGAGAGAGTTCTGATGGTCAACTGCACGAAGTTGTGAGAAGTTGGGAGAGCAGTTTAGTGGTAGATCACTCAAACGCAACACAAATGAACTCAACATCAAATGCCACCCTCCTCCTCCATTCAATTTTGGGGTTTTTGTAATACACCACAAGTCAGGTTAATACAATATTACATAATTAACTAAATTAAAAACAACCCAACCAAAATATCAGTATCCCACAATGTCTAATTAATGTAACATTCCTCCCCTCTTAAGATGATTTGCCATCCTCGACAAAGAGCTCTGGCCACCTACTAGCAATGAATTGATAAGATTCCCAAGTTGCTTATGTTGCATCCTGATTTTGCCAATGGATCAGTACTTCAATTGTTGGTCATCCTTGTTTCTTTACCAATCAATGATCAAGCACTTTGTAAAGTTTTCATAGCTCCTCGTCTCTGAAACTTGACTCTAGAAGCATTGCTTCTATTGTGTTTTCTTTGATCTTTTGTTTTAGGAGCGAAACGTGAAATATAGGATGAATCTTAGCTCCTCCTAGTAATTGTAATCTATTCACGACTTTGCCAATTCTTTCTTAAACTAGAAATGAGTTGTGATCTTTGAGTGCCAACTTCTAATTTTCTTTGGAAGCAATTGTTCTTTGTTGGTAAGGATGGAGTCATGAGTAAACCCACATTCCCATAGAAAACTCTTGTTCGGTACGATTTTGATCTGCAAACTTTTTCATTCTTTCTTGAACATTGTGAAGGTTTCCCTTGAGCTCTCGAAGTAATTGATCCCGCTGCATGCATGAGGCATTCGTCCACAGAAGCAACTCAGCAAGTCCTTGATTCATAGCTCACGAGTTCTAGAGGAAGACATCCATACAAAAGTTCAATTGGCATCATCCTTGTGGAATGGTGGAAGCTAGTGTTGTGGTGATATTCTGCCCACGCAATCCATGAGCTCCACCCCCTTGGCATGAAGGCATAGAAGCTTCTAAGATACTACTCAATACAGGGATTTACTACCTCCGTTTGTCCATCTGATTGAGAGAGCATTAAAAGGGTGTTTTAATAACAGAAAATGTGCATATTGTTAGGGCCTTAGTTGATTTTGATGATGCAAATATCGTTGAAGTATAATTTTCAATAAATTCATTAAGTATATGTTTTAATTTTTCTATTTTCATACTAATGGGCAAACCAGTGTTGAGGTTAAAAAATTTGTTTTTATACTATCTATCTAGTTACTATTTTATTATCTGTTTTGGTCAACCTAGTAGAAATATTAGAAAATCTGATACAGTAATTCTTACCGGATTTATTTTCATACTTAGTATTTTAATCTGATTGATGAATGTTCATACTAGAATATTCGAGGTATATGTTGGCATATCCGAAAGTTTAATTAAAGAAGAATTTTTATCTTTTTTATGGTTTAAATTGTGACTGTAACCAGATATTTAGACAGATTCTTTGCTTTTATTTTTGACCTAAATGTAATTCTTTTACAGAGTAAGATGACGTCAATGCCAAATATGAAGGCTAGAGCTTATAGATTTTCAGAAAATCCAATGGGAAAGTCAGAGAAACCGAAATTCATTTCGATTGAACCAACAGTTTTGACGGAAACTCTGAAACATTTTTGTTCTATAGGATACAAGATTCAGTAGTACTAGATTTTAGGGATTTATTGATGTAGATTTAATCAAGGCTGATGCAACCAGATTGTGAAAACTTACTTAAAGGAAGGAACTCAAATGGTAACTGAAAGCTTAATAGATTATTGTTTCCATTTTTATTAGGAAAAAAGTATTTAAATTAGGAATTTCGAAGAACAAGATGCTAAGTTTCTAGTACTATTTTTGTGCATCTATTTCTTCTCCTTTTGTGAGAATCACTTTGGTACCGTTTGTTTACAGCTCTTTAGGCTAAAATTGGAGTTAGAGTTATATTGTAATAATTTTTTGTTAGAGTTAGATTCTTTTGAAACTGGAATAGCATTTGTTTAATTAAATTTTTGGTGATGTAGTTCTAACGTAAGAAAATCTCGCTCAACTAAAGTTTGTTATTTACATTTCTTTTTAAGATGTATTGAATATAATTAACAAATTATATAATTACTCAAATAGTGAAAATGACCTTTTGGAAATAATTTTAATTGTACCACCAACCAAATATGCAATGTTCCATTTAATACAAATGGTACATTGAATAATAAAATTTCCCCTTATTATAATTCAAAAGATAGAAACAAAAGCAACACACTTCATTAAATAAAAGTTTACAAACAACTATAAACTTCTCTAGTGTAACATCCACATAAAGATAAATTCATAAGTTCCAACAAACATAAGTTCGTGTATCACAAACATAATTAACCAAAAATTCTTGATAATTTGCTATAGTAGACGTCTTGTACGAGTGAAAGAATTCATTTGCATTTCCAACCTTCGATGCCATTGTTCTTTGGGTTGCTGAATGGAATGTTCCAATTTTTACATTTTAGGCAAATGAAGCATGACAGGTGAAACATTTGAAAAGTCAATTCGAGATAAGTATGATGGATGACTAACATTTTTTCTTGAATTGCAGATCAAACAGATAAATGGATCATGACACATTCATTTGGCAAGAAAAATATAAAATAGATAATGAAAAATCGAAGAGATTTAACATGGAAAACTATAAGTCAATAGGTACACTTATGAGCACTTCTATTAAGTTGGGTGCAGATATAATTGGTAAATTAAGATGTTGACACTAAATCTTATTGAAGTATGATTGGTACACTTTATACTTAACAACAAGTAAACTTAATATAATGTTTAGTATTTGTACTTGTACTAAGTTTCAAGTTAGACTCAAAGAATTTCATTTAATTGTTGTTTAAAGGATTATTAGATATTTTCATAACACTAAAATTAATTGGCTATAGTGATGCAGATTTTGAGAGAAAAAGTACCAATGACATATGCCAACTACTAGGAAACTCCTTAATATCATGGTTTAACAAGAAACAACATTGTATTCATGCATTGTCAAAAATTGAAGCAGAAAATGTTGTTTTATTGTGTTGTACACAAATTTTATGGATGAGACTGATAATGAAAGATTTTGGTAGTAAATTTGACTCCACTGGAATCTTCTATGGTTGTGCAATTAATCTATCTAAAAATCCTATTTTGCATCTAAAGCTAAAAAAATAGAAGTAAGACATCATTTTCTAAGAGATCATATTCTAAAGAAGAATTAATATTGCATTAAAATTTGTTTCATGTTAAGAGAAACTGACATATGTATTTACAAAGGTCTATTTGTGCACACTAGAAAGTCAGGAAATAGAAACAGAAATAGAAATGGAAAGTCCAGACAGAAATGAAAACAGAAAGTTCAGATAGAGAGGGTGTTTGTGCATGCAGGAAAGTTTGGAAAGTTAAAAAATTAAAATATTTTTTAGAAATCCAGAAATTATGTACTACTTGAAAATAATATACAACACATGAAAATTATCAAATTAAGTACATTTAACACTACCAAATACACATGCTTTGATAAATTTGAAACACGAAAGATGTAATACAAAGCGTTTAAAACACAATGAGTAGTTTGTAATACAAATAATTTGAAATATAACAAGTAGTTTGATAACAATTACAAAAGATACATTAGTACATTGTACTAAATGAAATTTCTTTCATCTCATATAGACATTGCAATATCTTCATGCATTTTGTCAACTCTTTTCTTTTCTTTGTTCTTAAGTCATTTCAATAGTAACATTAATATCTTCATGGGATTCTTCAAGATATTCTCCATTATCAACATCATCAATCTCTACTAATTCAACTTCAAGATCTTCTAACAAATCATCTCTCTCAGCTTTATGTATGAAGTTATGAAGTAAAAAATACGCAAGAACAATTTTTACTTGTGTTTTCATAGGAAATGGCATGTAACCTCTTAAAATGGAGAAACGATGTTTGACAACACCAAATGAACATTCAATCACCATTCTCAAATGTGGATATAATGTCTATAGTTGTAATTTGCTATAACGTTACTTGAAAGATGATTGACATCATATTTAGACAAATGATATCTAACACCTCAATATGGACACAACTCCTCGATATCTAACTCATCGATATGGGCACAAATGATATGGTTTGCACAAACTCCCCTTAAACCACTTGATGAAAGATAGTTTAGCAAAATTAAAAGGGACTTAGACATATGTCGCCTAAGTGATATATGTTGAAGATTTTTGTTTATGTAGGTTACTGTTTAGAGATTGTGACAAAGTGAATCCTAATTCTCCTATGACTTTGCTTAGGTTTTGTCCTAAATTCTGTAGTTATCCTATGACATCTCAGAGAAGTCATTCATTTTATTTTTTTCTTATATACATAGTTCATGTTTTGTTTTATTCTATTTCAAATTTTAATTTTGTTCTTTATTTATAGTTATGTTTCTAGTACATCTAAAATAATATATATATGTATATAATATTTGTTTCCTTTTGATTTCATTATAAAAATATGCTATTTTTTTTTATTGCTCAAAAATTAAATTAATTTGTCTTAAGTGAATGAGTAACTTTCTATTGTAGTTCAAATAGTTGATCCAATAGAAGGAATAATCTCAAAACACTTGTAGTGCTTCCACAAGCAAAAGCCCTATGATTTCGGACGAAATCGGGAAGCAAATCGAGGTCGAAAACTCAGATTTCAGAAGTTCCTCGCCGGCGCACCTAGCCTTTGTCTGCTTCAATTTTTGAGGGGAAGAAGGAGGGAATCTTGAGCATTCAAACACAAATTGATTTATGTGGTTCCCCTTCTCCTCGGGTACTCTACAGATGGCTCTCTTGGTGGTTTTCACTATTTGGTGGTAGGGTTACATGGGGAGAAGAAGCAAGGAACAAGCTTCTTCTTCTAATCTCAATTTGGGCAAATTTGGGCTTTTATAGTCTAAGCCCAAATTCCAACAATACTCTTGAGTACATCAAGATACAAATCATAATCAAGCAAAGTACAAACTAGATGAAAGTCACATTCTTTACAAATCTCCACCTTGACTTCCATCAAGCTCCACCTGTAACAAATGAAAACCATCATGACCCATAAGGGTCAGCAGTAACTGTAGACGTTGAGTAAGTCCAAGCAATGCTTGAACTTGCTCTCCACAACCCCTTTGGTAAACATATCAGCTGGGTTGTCTCGGGTGTTGATCTTCTTGATCTTTATCCTGTCTTCATTCCTAAGGAAGTGATACTTCACATCAATATGCTTTGTTCTATCATGACAGACATTGTCCTTGGAGAGACAAATAGCACTGAGACTATCACAGTAGATGTCTGCTTTATCTGTGTACCAACACAAATTTCCTAGCAATCCTTTCATCCAGATTCCTTCCTTAGCAGCTTCTGTCAAAGCCACATATTCAGCCTCAATAGTAGACAGCGCTATAATAGGCTGAAGAGTTGATTTCCAACTCACTATGGAACCTGCAAATGTGAAAATATAGCCTGACAAAGACCTTCTTTTATCAACATCTCCTACAAAGTCAGAATCTGCATAACCTGCCATAGTACAATTCTGATCTGCAGTATATAATAAACTAATGCCAGAAGTTCCTTTCAAGTACCTGAATATCCTTTTCACAGCTTTCCAATGTTCCTTGCCTGAATTGGACATTAACCTGCTAACAACACTTAAAGGATATGCTAGATTAGGCTTGGTACAAACCATTGCATACATTAAACTACCAACTGCCTAAGAGTAAGGAACCTTCTGCATATCTAATTTATCTGCTTTAGATTCAGGACACATAGCAGATGATAACTTCAAATTTCTGTCATATGATGTGCTAATGGCTTTACAAGAAGCTATACCAAATCTGTTAAGGATCTTTTCAACATACTTCTGTTGATTTAAAAATAACTTACCAGAATTCCTGTCACACCGGATTTCCATCCTAAGAATTCTTCCAGTTGGACCAAGATCCTTCATTTCAAATTCAGATTTTAATTTACCTTTCAACTCCTGAATTACATCAATATTCTTTGCAGCTATGAGAATATCGTCAACATACAAAAATAGATAAATATGTGTGTTATCCTCAAGAGTTCTAACATACACACATGAATCATAATAGCTGCGCCTAAAACCAATTTTGGTAATGAATGCATCAAATCTCTTGTACCATTGTTGTGGTGACTGCTTAAGTCCATAAAGAGACTTATTCAATTTGCACACCCAATCTTCTTTATTCTTTACCACGAAACCTATTAGTTGCTCCATCCAAATATCTTCATCTAAATCACTATGCAGGAAGGCCGTCTTTACATCCAATTGTTCTAACTCGAGATTCTGTGCTGTAACAATAGACAAAAGCACTCTAATGGATGTATGACGTACAACAAGAGCAAATACCTCATTGTAATCAATTCCTGCCTTTGGCAACCAACCTTGCCTTGTGCTGCACCCCAGTGTTGCCTTGAGTCCCAACTTTCTTCTTATAGACCCATTTGCAACCTACAATGTTCTTATTCTATGGACGTTTCACAAGCTCCCAAGTTTTGTTTTTATGGAGGGATTACAGTTCCTCCTCCATTGCAGTCATCCAAAGACCAACATCAGAACATTTTAATGCAGCTTCATAAGTAGGTGGATCAATAGAATCCTCCACCTCTTCTGCTACCTGTAAGGCAAAAGCAACCAAATTTTCATAGCCATACCTAATAGGAGGTCTAACGTCCCTTCTAGGGCGTTCTTTGCCAATGGTTCTTGGTGGTGGTTGCTCCACCTCTTCCCCCTCAACTGCATTTTCCTGAACACTTGATGAGTTTTCCTTTGGCTCAACTTGATCAATATTACTAGGCTGCTGTGCATATAACTCCACCTGTTCAGGAGTAGTATTCTCAACTTCTGGTGATGCAATTTCCAATTCTTCTGTAGTCTGCAACAAAGCATTTTCATCAAAAGTGACATCACGATTGTATATTACTTTACCTGATGCAATGTCATAAATTCTGTATCCTTTTACTCGAGTACCATATCCAACAAATATGCCTTTCTTGGCTCGAGGCTCCAACTTCCCATTGTTCACATGGTAGTAAGCTGGACATCTAAAAATCTTGAGCTTGGAGTAATTTGCAGACCTGTTCATCTACAATTCAAATGGTATCTTACCATCTATAATACTAGAAGGAGACCTGTTAACCAGAAAGGAAGCTGTGTTAACAACCTCTGCCCAAAAATTCTTATTCAAACTTGCATTGGATAGCATGCACCTGACCTTTTCAAGGAGTGTCCTATTCAATCTCTCTGCCACTCCGTTCTGTTGAGGGGTATGTCTGACAGTATAATGTTTGGTAATTCCTGTATCTTTACAAAAGTTGTTAAACTCTTGAGAGCAAAACTCAAGACCATTATCTGTCCTCAAGTATTTGACCTTTCTATCAGTTTGGTTTTCTACTTAAGCTTTCCAATGCTTAAAACTTTCAAAAGCATCACTCTTATATTTCAAGAAGAAAACCCAATTCATGCGAGAGTAGTCATCAATAATAGAAAGGAAATACATTGATCCTCCATAAGAGGACTATCGTGTGGGCCCCCAACAATCAACATGTATATAGTCTAATACTCCCTTTAAACTGTGCTGACATTTTCCAAAAGACACCATTTTCTACTTGCCATATACACAATGTTTGCACATATCAATGCAAACTACTTTGTGTCCTTCAAACCTGCCCAGACTACTCAGTCTTTGCATCCCTTTCTGTCCCAAATGACCCATTCTTGAGTGTCAAATAACAGATTGATGCTCTTGATCTGATGTAGCTACTGTAGCTGAACCAGAAATAGGTGTGCCCTGCAAAATGTATAAGGGACCAGATTTGACACCCTTCATTACAACCAATGAACCTTTCACAACACTAATCTTTCCCCCTCCACCTGAATATTTGTAACCCTTAGAATCAAGGGCCATAAGAGAGATCAAGTTCTTGCTTAGTTTTGGAACGTGTCAAACATCTTCCAAAACTCTAATCATGCCATCTTGCATCCTGAACTTGATAGTGCCAACACCTACTCTAGAGCATACATTGTCATTGGCCAAGGTCACTTGGCCACCCTCCACCTGCTCATATGTGTCAAAGTACTCCCTGCACGGTGTCATATGGTGGGATGCTCCTGAGTCCATGATCTACTGATCACCTAAATAGGTACTACAACAAACTGTAAGAGAAAAATCACCTTCAGATGCAGAATCTGTTTCTACCACTACAGCCTTTCCTTTGTTCTTCAACTTGGGACAATTTGCTTTCTAGTGTCCCTTCTCCTTGCAGTAATTGCAAGTATCCTTTGAGTACTTGCTTTTGGATTTGCTATTGTTTCTGTTCTTATTACCCCCTTTCCATTGGCTTCTACTTCTGTTCTCTTGCTGATGAGCTGTGAGGCCAGAACCATTTGCCTCATTACTACCATATTGCACCATGTGTCTCAGCTCTCTCGAATGAAGGTTGGATATCACTTCTTCCAATGTAATGGAATCTCTTCCAACTACACAATATTAAACAAAATTCTCATAACTGAGAGGAAGTGAGCAAAGCAAGATGAGAGTTGCATCTTCATCTTCAATGGTAACACCTATGTTCTTGAGTTCCATTAGAATGGAATTCAACTGATCTAAATGCTGCTTAAGTGGTGTACCTTCCTTCATTTTTAGAGAGAACAATCTTTACTTTAATAACAACTTGTTTGTTAAAGACTTAGTTATGTATAATGACTCTAATTTCTGCCAAAGATCAGAGGATGTTGTTTCATCTGCAACTTCTATGATTACTTCATCTAACAAACACAGTAAAATGGTGGAGTGAGCCTTCTCCTCCTGTATTCCAAATTCAGTAGAGTCTTTATCTAATGTGGCAACCTTATTTAAAAGTGCCCAAATGCCGTGTTGTTTCAAAAATGCTCTCATTTTTATTTGCCACAGACTGAAACTGTTTCTGCCATCAAACTTGTCTATTTTCATACCAAGAGTTGCCATCTCAAAAAATGAGATTTTCAATAGCAGTAATCACATAAATTTTCAAACACACCTTCACAAATTTCTAATTATAGAAATTTCCCAAAAAATGCAAAAATGTGTTCGATTTGCTTCAACTTTCAACAAACCCCCCAAAAATTAATTTAGGACTTGTTGAACTCGGATTAGGCAAATATCAAACACATTCAATTCAAAAATTTGGTAAAAGATCTGATTCTCAACACGTATTCAAAAATCTCAAACACTTTGCACCCAAAAATTCGACCGGCAAAAGGAACCACGAAAAATTTCAGCAAGGATGCCAAAAATCAAAACCACGGATTTGCCTTCACGAAAATTTCCCCAAAAATTTCAGAAGCTTCAAAGCAATGTGGAGAAGGTTTAGAAGACTTACAAACCCATTTCACCAAGTGAAATGGAAGATACGAAGGTTGACATCCAACTGGTTCCGGCGGCAACGGTGGCGGCGTCGACAGCTAGGGTTGCAATTTTTAGCCCAAATCATGGATTCAAATCTGGTTTTCGATCTCTAAAACAGCTCTGATACCACTTGTAGTGCTTCCACCAGTAAAAGCCTTATGATTTTGGATGAAATTGGGAAGCAAATCGAGGTCGAAAACTCAGATTTCAGAAGCTCCTCGCCGGCACACCTAGCCTTTGTTTGCTTCGATTTTTGAGGGGAAGAAGGAGGGAATCTTGAGCATTCAAACACAAAATCAATTTACGTGGTTCCCCTTCTCCTCGGGTACTCCACAGATGGCTCTCTTGGTGGTTTTCACTATTTGGTGGTAGGGTTACATGGGGAGAAGAAGCAAGGAACAAGCTTCTTCTTCTAATCTCAATTTGGGCGAATTTGGGCTTTTATAGTCTAAGCCTAAATTCCAACAATGCCCTTGAGTACATCAAGATACAAATCATAATCAAGCAAAGTACAAACTAGATGAAAGTCACATTCTTTACAACACTTAATATGGGGATCAAAGTCTGAAAAATGACCTTATCAAGATTGTTAATTGAGTTTTACTATGCCTATATATATATATAATACATGTGGAGAAACTAAACTTCCAAAAAATATAGCCTTGACTACTTGAGTAATTAAGCCTGTAAGGGTGTCTTTATACCTAGTGTCCTAAAACCAACTAATCTAGGGTTCACTAGCCTAAAACAAAGGGTGATCTAGAGTTTCTATAGAATGTCTCATCATGTACACTTATTTAATGAAAATGGAGTGTGAAAACTTCAAATATCAGACCTTGATTGTTTGAGTTATTATATTCGTAGGGGTGTCTCTATACTCAATGCCTTAAGGTCAACCAATCTGGAAGTTATTGATTTAAAGTTCATTATATGGGCAAACAAGAAAGTTTGAAAATTCCTCTATGACATATACTTCAGATGCAACAAATTACAAAAGTAAGGAATTATGAAAAATAAAGGTGCCTAAGGTGAATTTGAAATTCAAAAATTATGACATATACCTTGATTGATGTTTTGCACTTACACAAGGCACATGTGAATAAAATCACATAAATGATTCACGTGAAAAGTAAATATATAAGTCTTCATGTATAAGGATATTGAGAAAGTTTTATTATTGAGGATAAATTTGGATAATGAAATCTAAAAGAAGCTTTAAAATGAATTGACAGGTTATGAAATATATGAGCAATCCTATTGATATGATGTTTTAAATGCATTTTTGTAGGGGAGAATTTAGTGTATTGTTTTTCGGTATGATTGACAAATGTAACATGAAATCCAACATTTCTTTATAAAAATCCTTTGGCCAACTCGACATTATACAAAACATTTCCCCTTTTCAATATTGATTGCATTCCCATGAAAAACTCTAGCCATACCTCATTTTCTTTCACTAAATGGCGCATGATTCCCTCAAGCTTGGAGGATCGATATTGAACCTATCCTTGAACCTCCTATACCTGCTTCTTTTATTACCATCAGAGGTCCACAAAGTATTACTAACACTGGAGGACTAGACAATAGAGGAAGAAGCTTAGAATGAAGCACTGGTGGCCAGAAGCAACAAAGGGTTAGTAGAGGAGGAAAGGGAAAAGCTACTAGAGAAGGAATGCTAAAGTTAGAAAACCAAACTTTGGACCTATCCAAGATGAGGACATGATTGAAGATGACAGAAATATTTTATAGACAATTTTAGAGACGAGTATTGTAGAATGAAGTATACATGAAACTAGGGCTTTAGAAAAGTTTTGAAAGAACATTGAAGGTCTAGGAGAGACCAGTGGGCAAGGAACTATTGCTGCACTACCTCTTCCAGAACATGAGGCCCGGCCTGCCGGAACCCTCTTGTTCATTCCAAAACCTTTACTTTTGTCCAGAGGTGATGTTGCCTCCCAACTTCAAGATGCCCGAATTGGTTAAATACAATGGGCACAGCGACCCCTACTCGCACCTTCGGGCTTACTACGAGGACATGCGGTGCTGTAGCACGAGGAGAAGCTCCTTATCTGACTGTTCCAGAAATCCCTCCAAGGGCCGGCACTGTCATGGTACATGTCCTTGAACTTAACAAAAATCTACACCTGGGAGCAGCTAGCGTACATGTTCCAAGAACAGTACGCGTACAACTTGGACTTGGCACCCAAGTTGGAGGACCTCCATAGCCTCCACCAACGTGAAAATGAGCCGTTTAGCGGCTACGTTGGCAGATGGAGGGCCCTAGTGTCCTAAATCCGGGATAAGCCAGCTGAGGAAGATTCACTGGACATGATTGTATAGGGCACCCAGCCATCACTGGCAGCACTCCTATGCATTCAATTGTACACCACATTCTCCTAGCTGATCGAGGCCGACAGCCGCCTGGAGGGGTTTCTGAAGTCTGGAAGATTCTTGGCCCTCCCCTTTGGGGCCAACACTGGAGGAAACATTTGTCCCAAGCCACCAGCAATGGGCGACAATGGGGGCAACAATCACGGGTTCCAAAGGAACGACAATAGGTTGTCGTCTCCCGTCATGGTCATGGCAGCCGCACCCTTGCCATATCAACCACAACAAGTGTACACTTCAGCCCAGGAGTATCGTCCATCAGCCATCACCCCGATTCAGCAATCGATCTACATGGCCCAACTGACACCAAATCAGCAGCCTTGGAGGCCAAGGGTTCCACCACTGGTAGCCGCACCAGAGCCTCCGATGTCACGGAAATGGCAAGCAGTAGACCTAGGATCCTCCCGTCAAAGGAACCAAGGCCAAAATGGGGGCCAAAGTGGTGCTAACCAACAGCGCCCCACCCAGCAGTAGCCGTGCATAACGGAGTACACACCGCTCACCAAACCACTGAGCTAGGTCTTCTACAGGGTGCAAACGATGCTCATGCTCCCTCTTGTCAGACCACCCCCGGTTGTTCTTCCCTCTTGGTACAACTCACAGTAGTGCTACGAGTATCACCGATCTGCTGGCCACACAACTGACCACTACCGGACGCTGAGACAAGCCATCTAGCATCTCATCGACTCGGGAACCATTGAACTTCAACAGCCTCCCACATCGCCCGAGCCGAGCCAACAGACTTTCCTGAACCATGTAGAGAACTCTTGGGTGAACACAATCCTCCTAGATTTTGGTAACAGGAGACGGCATCCACTTGAGGGATTCCAACCTATGCAACCGGTGTTCGCGTATTCACCTAGACGCGAGCAAGGGACAAGGCGATCCCTCCCTTCAACATGACCGCTGGAAGCTGGAATCCCCTGGCTGAACCTGGTCAACATCATCCATCTGGTCCACAAACAGCCAACGCTCATGGCTTCTGTCACACGATTGACCATGCCTTTGTCGGATATGGTATTGGAGTAAAAGGATACAGAATATATGACATTGCATCTGGTAAAGTGATATACAGTCATGATGTCACTTTTGATGAAAATTTTTTGTTGCAGACTATAGAAGAATTGGAAATTGCATCACCAGAAATTGAGAATACTACTCCTGAACAGGTGGAGTTATACACACAGCAGCTTAGTAATATTGATCAAGTTGAACCAAAAGATAACTCATTAGGTGTTCAGGAAAATGCAGTTGAAGAGGAAGAAGTGGAGCAACCACCACCAAGAACCATTGGCAGAGAACATCCTAGAAGGGACATTAGACCTCCTATTAGGTATGGCTATGAAAATTTGGTTACTTTTGCCTTACAGGTAGCAGAAGAGGTGGAGGATTCTATTGATCCACCTACTTATGAAGCTGCATTGAAATGTTCTCATGCTGGTCTTTGGATGATTGCAATGGAGGAAGAACTACAATCCCTCCATAAAAACAAAAGTTGGGAGCTTGTGAAACGTCCAAAGAACAAGAACATTGTAGGTTGCAAATGGGTTTATAAGAAAAAAGTTGGGACTCAAGGCAACATTGGGGTGCAGTACAAGGCAAGGTTGGTTGCCAAAGGCTATTCACAGCGAGAAGGAATTGATTACAATGAGGTATTTGCTCCTATTGTGCGTCATACATCCATTAGGGTACTTTTGTCTATTGTTACAGCACAGAATCTCGAATTAGAACAATTGGATGTAAAGACAGCCTTCCTACATGGTGAATTAGATGAAGATATCTGGATGGAACAACCAACAGGTTTCGTGGTATAGAATAAAGATGATTGGGTGTGCAAGTTGAATAAGTCTCTTTATAGACTTAAGCAGTCACCACGACAATGGTACAAGAAATTTGATGCATTCATTACCAAAATTGGTTTTAGCCGCGGCTATTATGATTCATGTGTGTATGTTAGAACTCTTGATGATAACACACATATTTATTTGCTTTTGTATGTTGATGATATTCTCATAGCTGCAAAGAATATTGATGTTATTCAAGAGCTGAAGGGCAGATTAAAATCTAAATTTGAAATGAAGGATCTTGGTCCAGCTGGCAGAATTCTTGGGATGCAAATTAGGCGTGACAAGAATTCTGGTAAGCTATTTTTAAATCAATAAAAGTATGTTGGAAAGATCATTAACAGATTTGGCATGACTTCTTGTAAAGCCATTGGGACGCTATACGACAGGAATTTGAAGTTATCCTCAGCTGTATCCTGAATCTGAAGCAGATAAATTAGATATGTAGAAAGTTCCTTACTCTCAGTCAGTTGGTAGCTTAATGTATGCAATGGTTTGTACCAGGCCTGATTTAGCATATCCTTTAAGTGTTGTTAGCAGGTTCATGTCCAATCTGGGCAGGGAACATTGGAAAGCTTTGAAAAGGATATTCAAGTACTTGAAAGGAACTTCTGACATCGGTTTATTATATACTGCAGATTAGAATTGTACTTTGGCAGGTTATGCAGATTCTGACTTTACAAGGGATGTTGATAAAAGAAGGTCTTTATCAGGCTATGTTTTCACATTTGCAGGTTCCATAGTGAGTTGGAAATCAACTCTTCAGCCTACTGTAGTGCTATCTACTACTGAGGCTGAATATGTGGTTTTGACAGAAGCTGCTAAGGAGGGAATCTGGGTGAAAGGATTGTTAGGAGATTTGTGTTGGTACACAAATAAAGCAGACATCTACTGTGATAGTCTCAGTGCTATTTGTCTCTCCAAGGACAATGTCTTTCACGATAGAATAAAGCATATTGATGTGAAGTATCACTTCCTTAGGAATGAAGACAGGATAAAGATCAAGAAGATCAATACCCGAGACAACCCAACTGATATGTTTACCAAAGGGGTTGTGGAGAGCAAGTTCAAGCATTGCTTGGACTTACTCAACGTTTACAGTTACTACTAACCCTTATGGGTCATGACGGCTCTCATTTGTTATAGGTGGAGCTTGATGGAAGTCAAGGTGGAGATTTGAAAAGAATGCGACTTTCATCTTGTTTGTATTTTGCTTGATTTGTAACTTGATGTACTCAAGGGCATTGTTGGAATTTGGGCTTAGACTATAAAAGCCCAAATTCGCCCAAATTGAGATAAGAAGAAGAAGTTTTCTTCCTTGCTTCTTCTCCCCTTGTAACCCTACCACCAAATAGTGAAACCCACCAAGAGAGCCATCCGTGGAGTACCCAAAGTGAAGGGGAACCACGTAAATCTTATTGTGTTTGGATGTATTGATCAAGATCTCACTTTTCCCACTCGAAAATTCAGATTCAAGCACAAAATCCGTTGACGACGTCCTCCCCAAATATGTGATTTCGACCTCCGTTTGGGCCTGGATTTCTTCCGAAATCATAGGGCTTTTGTTCGTGGAAGCACAATAGTAACAGGTAGCTAACCTATGTAACACTCTATATCTTTTCAATAACCTTTCAAAGTTTTTGTTACAGAAATTAGTTCTCCTATCACTGATAATTGCTCTTGGAACACCAAATCGAGACATTATGTTGGATTTTAAAAATCTAATCACTATTATAGAGTCATTAGTTTTAGTAGAAATTGCCTCTATCCACTTGGTTACATATTCTACTTTCAGGAGGATATAAACAAAACAATTTGAATTTGGAAAAGGTCTCATGAAATCTATACCCTAGACATCAAAAACCTCTACTTCTTGGATAGGATTTAATGGCATCATATTTCATTTTGTAATTCTTCCTACTTTTTGACATTGAACACATTTTTTACAATAGTCGTATGCATCTTTAAATAATGTTGGCCAATATAGGCCACTATGAAGCACTTTTAAAGCAACTTTTTTAGCTCCAAAATATCCTCCAGTAAGTTGATCATGATAAAATGACAACACTAATTGAGTTTCTGTTTCTGGGATACATCTCCTCACAATATGGTTAGGGCATTGCTTAAACAAGTAAGGATCATCCCAAAAGAAATATTTAACTCTCGAAAAGAACATTTTCTTGTCTAAATTAGACCAATCATTAGGTACTAAACCTATAGCCAAATAGTTAACTATATCAGCATACCATGGGCAGGAATTTAGCATAAACAATTACTCATCAAAAAATGTGTCATCTATTGGTGGATCAAGTAGGAATGAAGCATCTAATCTTGACATATGATCTGCCACAATGTTTTCACATCCTTTCTTATCCTTAATTTCCAAGTCAAACTCTTGCAATAACAAAATCTATCTTATAAGCCTTAGTTTAGCATCCTTTTTAACTAACAAATACTTAAGTGCTAAATGATCAGTGTAAATAATAGTGTGGCTGCCTATGAGATAAGACCTAAACTTTTCTAAGGCAAAAACCACTGCTAAAAATTCTTTTTCAGTTACACTATAATTGATTTGTGTTTCGTTCAATGTCTTATTAGCACAATATGTTACTCTTGGTAGCTTATCTAGTTTTTGACCCTGAACTGCACCTAATGCATAGTCTAATGCATCACATATTAATTCAAAGGGTTGAGACCAATCAGGTGCAAAGACTATAGGTGAAGTGGTCAGGGCTTCCTTAAGAAAATTGAATGCTTTTGTGCATTCCTCATTAAATTCAAATTGTGCATCCTTAATTAATAATTGAGTTAAAGGTTGAGCAATTTTACTAAAGTTTTTAACAAATCTTCTATAAAATCCAGCATGTCCTAAAAATGCTCTTATATCTTTAACTGTTTTAGGAATAGGTAGATTAGACATTAATTCCACTTTTACTTTGTCAACTTTTATGCCTTCAACAGAAATGACATGTCCTAAGACTATTCCTTGTTTAACCATAAAATGGCATTTTTCCTAATTTAACACTAACTTTTTCTGTTCACATCTCTCTAGCATTTTCTATAAATTAATTAAACATTTTTCAAATGAGTCCCCATGGATGATTATCCATAAATACTTCTAAAAATTCATCTATGAAATCAATGAAGATACCTGTCATACATCTTTGAAATGTAGCAGGTGCATTACATAGCCCAAAAGGCATACAACTAAAGGCAAATGTTCCAAAAGGACATGTAAAAGTTGTTTTCTCTTAATCCTCAAGTGAAACAGGGATTTGATTATAACCTAAATAGCTATCTAGGAAACAATAATACTCATGCCCTGCCAATTTTTCTAGCATTTGATCTATAAAAGGCAAAGGAAAATGATCCTTCCTAGTTGCTACATTCAGTCTTCTATAATCTATACAAACCCTCCAACCAGTTTGAACTCTCTTTGGAACTAATTCCTTGTTATCATTTTCCACAACTATTATTCCAGATTTTTTTGGTACTACTTGAACTAGACTCACCCAAGCACTATTAGATATTGGATAAATTACATCATTGTCTAACCATTTCAAAATTTCCTTTTTAACAACCTCTTTAATATTTGGATTTAATCTTCTCTATGGTTGCCTAATAGGTTTTATTTTAGATTCCAGATTAATCCTATGTTGGCAAATAGTTGAACTTATACCTTTTATGTCTGACATCTGCGATCCTATTGCTCCCTTATGCTTTCTCAGCACTTGTAAAAGATTTTCTATTTGTATTGATGTTAAATCAGAAGCAATAATGACTAGTAGATTCTCATTGTTCTCCAAAAATGCATATTTTAAATTTTCTGGAAGTGGTTTTAGCTCAAGCATAGGGTATTCTAAAATTAATGATTCGTTATCTTTATCAAATTGTTCTTCGTTTTCATCCATATTTTCAGTTTGCTCAGAGATTTCCTCTTTCCACATTTCTTCAATTAATGATACACATCTTTCACCATAATCTAATTCTTCTACATTTAAGTCCTCATCTATTTTAAAAGTTTCGATTAGATTAACTTTAAAGTGTTTAAATTAAAGCTCTTTAAAATTCTTCTTAACCCCACTAAAAATATTCAGTTCTAATTTTTGATCACCCCAAGCTAGTTCCATCCAACCATTTCTACAACTTATGCAAGCATCCGCTGTAGCTAAAAATGGTCTTCCTAAAATTATTATAGCTTGGTCTTGAGTTATATTCGAAGCTTTTGTTTCCATTACAGTAAAGTCAACAGGGTAGACAAATTCCATAACCCTTACTAAAATATTTTCCACTTTTCCTAAAGGTATTCGTATGGATTTATCTACTAGCTGAATCACTATTCTAATAGGTTTAATATTATCTAATTTTAATTTCTCATACATAGAACTAGGCATGACATTAATTCCATCTCTTAAGTCTATTAACACTGTATTAAAATAATAATCCCTTGTATAGCAGGAAATAACTGGAGTTCCTGGATCGTTTAATTTTTCTAGTACCGGATTAACTAACATGGAGCTTACCTCTTTAGCTAAAAATGCCTTTTTTAAAATTTTCTTCCTTCTATTCTTGGTACAAAGAGTTTTAAGATATTTTGCATAAGAAGGAACTTGTCTAATAATTTCCAATAGTAGTATATTGACTTTAACTTATTCAAATATTTTACTAATTTGTTCCAATTCTTGATCCTTAACATTTCTCATCCTATGTGGAAATGGAAAGTGATTTTCGTTTATTAATTTTTCTTCATTTATAACATCTTTCTTAACAACTTTTCTCTCGATTTCATTACTGTTTTCAGATTCTTTACTATTTTGAGTTTCTGTATTATCCTCTAACTCAGCATTAGCCTTGTTTTTTGGATTAGACATTTCTTTAATCTCTTCTTCCTTTGTAATTTTGTCATTAATGTGTTCTTCTTTATCATCCACTGTTGGACTTTCATAAGTAACACCAAATCTTAATATTATACTTACATCTTTTGATTCTTCATTAAGCACATTGTCTATTACAGGAACATTAAAATCTTCTTCTGAGTTAAGGGTGGCTAACACGTTAGATGACTCTTCTATATTTTTAGAAATAGGGTCATTCATAACCTCAAATGGTCCAACTGAATAGTCCCTTACCAAATAATCAAGTAATTTATACCCTTCCCAGATTTGATCTTTTTCCATAACCTTTTTAGCTTCTGGAACTCTATAGAACTGATTTGGTGTGAATGTTGCACAAGTGTCTATAGGTTCCAGCTGGAAACTTTCATCTTGTTCAGATAAGTTGGAGTTTTTTATAAATAGGTCAATAGATTTTTGAATTTCATCTAACTTCTCCATATGATTAAATGCAGTTAAATCATTATATTGATTTTCTTCCATTACCTCAAATGGTTGTATGTTCTTCACTGTATATGAAATGTTTTCTAATGAATTTACCTCTAGATAATTCTGATTTCCATTTGAGTTCTCCCAATTAAAATCCTTATCTTCGTATTCATTGTACATTTCATTATCTGTCATTTTCTGTATTGATTCATCATATCTATTCAACAATTTTTTGAATTCTTGTGATAATCTTTGGGTAATATAATTCTGATTGATTCCAGTACTACTTGATACATTCTCTCAAATTTGATATACCTATATTAGTGTTTTGAACACTCTGATCATCTTGTAAGATTGACCAATTTGTATAATTTTTATTTTGTAATTCATTCAGTCTGTTGTACTCTTCAGTATTTCGTTTTGATTCATCGATTTTATCTATCAACATTTGGATTTGTAATGATATATTTGATTTGTAATTTTGATTTTCATTCATATGATTGTAGTCTGAATAATAATTCTACATTCCTAAATTGCCAATACAGTCCCATAAATTAGAATTGTCATTCCAGTTATAATTATTTTGAGGATTGGCATTTAGTCCTTCTAAATTTTGCTGTGGAAAGTAATCATTAAACCTCATAGGTAAATAGTCTCTTCTAACATAATTAGAATAATTATAATCCTCATAACTAGTTCCTGAAACAATCCCAAAATCACCCCTATACGAGTTATATGAGTCCATTATGTAATTCAGAATTTAGATACAAGACTCTACTCTGGAATAGCAATAAGACCTTGTAATAAAATTTAACAGCAGCTATGAACATAAATCATATTGCGGTCCTAGCTAACCCCAAAATAGCAAAAAGCAACACCAATTGCAAGAAATTAAGCAATCCCCGGCAATGGCGCCAAAAACTTTTCTCACTTCTTATATAAATTGTGTGTGTGAAATTTTAATTCACCGCAAGTACACGGGTTCAAATGTAATTAGTGTGCAAGTATGGGTTTGTCCACAAGGATTACTTTTTGCTTAGTGTTTATCTAAGTTGATGATTTCAATTAAGTGAAACAATTGATTAATTATCTTATAAGCAATGTAACAATTGCCTTGTTCCAATTAACCGCTAGGTTGACTTTTAAATACCGATTGTGTTACACTTTCCAGAGGATTTTACTTCTCAATATTTAATTCTTATAAAGCTTTAACCTTGTGCACTTCAGTTTACATAGAATCTAACATTCTGCACAAAAGAAGCACTTAACCCTCGAGATAGTTCGGGGATAAACGTCTTTACCCTCGAACTTACTCAAGTGTTATGCTGAAATTGTGAGTTTCAGATGTAGAATAGTACGATTCAAATTGTCTGAAACTTCTAAGAGTTGAATGATTATATTTTTGGTCTTTTTATATATTTCAACACACAATACAATGCAAGAAACATAATACAATACAAACAACTTGTAAAAGTAAACATGCAACATTCAACATTACAGCAAATATGAAAACATAATCTAATTACCATAACTAAGTTGATAAAGTGTGTGATTGTAGATTTGAGTGTAGTTGTAAAAAGGTAAAGTAAAATAAAGAAAATAAAAATGGAATGAACACCTAATGCTTCACTATAATTTCTCCCTTCGAAACTTGCTTAGGATGGGAACTTCTCTCTATCTTTACTTCTGATCCACCAGGTCGTCAATCTGGCAAGCCTTCCTTTTGACCTTGCAATGAGATTGTGGGGCGTCAATCCACAATTACACCAAGGAACAGAGGAGGAAGCAGTCGGCGCCAAGAGTCTCTCCTTCAAGGATACGCTTAGGTCAAGAAAAGAACAGCAAACACACTACGCGAGTGATTGGAGAAGAGGAGGTCATCAATCTCCTCTTGGAAGAGATGAATGAGTGGATGATGGAAGATGGAGAATGCTCTATAACTGGTATGTGAAGGAAGAAGAGGGGGGGGGGGGCTTAGTTTCAAGGCTACGGGACCATTTATAGATGGGAGGATTGGCAGTTCGTTTTCTGACAGTTAGCAGGAGTCATGGTGCACATCCAAATGTGTGAAGTCATCCCATGCAATCTACTTCTTTAACTAGTCTGTCCACATTCTTCACAATTGAGCTTCAACTAAATCAATATTTAATTTTACTTTTACCATGTATTTCTTGCAGTTACTTATCGAATTTCCCTGCAAATACTTAAGAAATACCTTCCATGAAATTCATCATATTACAGGAGAAATAATTCATAGCATTCAGATCTTAACTATAATCGCAATTGCTTTAATATAAGTGAAATTCATTGCACAAAGCAAACAAGGTACAGGTCCGAGGGTAAACTGGTTTACCCTCGCGTAAGTTCATGGGTAAACCCTTAACGCTCGTAGAATGGTCCATGGGTAAACATCTTAACCCACGGATAAGTCCATGTGTAAACAACTTAACCCACGGATAAGTCCATGCATAAACAGCTTGACCCTCGAACTTGCATTTAAGCATAAATCACGAGTTTCTCTGTATTTTAATCATTCTATCAGCAACTTAAAGAATCAAATATCAATCATTCATTCCGTTCTCAATAGGTAATAAACATAAACATAATTAATGACTCAAAACTTAATTCATGCATCATTAAAGTAAATAATCATGCATGCTGCTCAAAAGTATAGTTAACCTTGTAATCATCACAATTTAATGCAGAATGTAAATAAAACTCAATAAAATACATGAATTAATATCAATAAAATGCACACTTTTAAGTTTGAACATCACGGTTTTCCTAATAGCATATAGATACTATAGATTGTTTCCTCCGAGGGCAAGTTTTTCAAATCACCCCCACATGGATTGAGATGTCCCTTGGTGTAGTCAATGAGGGCATCAACATTTTTCAGTCTCTTTCAACCCTTAAATGGGATACTGTAGAAATAAATGATTGGATTGGCAACCGCTCGGGACAAAGGAGGTTAAATCTAGTTTCCTTCCTAAACCCACAAGCCCAAATAATTGCAAAAATAATCACTCATAACTTCTTTTAGAAATCAGGGCATGCTGATGAACTTTCAAAGCCAATATATAAAGCCACCTATGCTATTGTCAAAGAAATAACAGTCAATTGGGCCTAGGTTGTATTTGAGCACCTGAGGAACATTAAAACTAAGTTGTTTTATGTAGACGTGGTAGCAAACTTAGTGTCAATGGCTGAAATTGATGCATTGTTGTGGAGTGCCCTCTGGTACAAAATAAAGAAGAACACAAATAGAGATCTTAACAGATTCAAAAAGCAACAGAAGAAGAAGGGGTTTGTCCTCCCTTTCTATTTCTCATGTACTTTGGTTGGGGATCAACACCACAATCTTCATAATCTCTTTTCAGAGATTAACTTTCTATTTCTCATACATTTTGGTTGAAGATCAACACCACAATCCTCATAATCTCTTTTAAGAGATTAATATTTTATTTTCTTGCATTTTGGTCGAGGATCAACACCATAATCCTCATAATCTCTTTTCAGATATTAACATTCTAATTTTTTATGTATTTTGGTTGAGGATCAACACCACAATCCTCATAATCTCTTTTTAGGGATTAATATTCTTTTTTTTCCTATATTTTGGTTGACAATCAACACTACAATCCTCATAATCTCTTTTCAAAGATTCTCCCTTCTCCTCCCTTTCTATTTCTCATATACTTTGGTTGAGGATCTATTGACCCCTTATACTTGGGATTATACAGTTGACATCATGATTAGTCTAGGCCAAACATCTGGCCCCTCACAATTTGGGTTAGAGTGCAAGCACTACACTCCCCATGTGCTAGCCAAGGTACCCCGAAGGTATGGACTGATTGCTGATTTTCTTGACCAGAACGTGGACCTTCCTGGCAGCGATCCCACACTGTTTTCTACCCCATGCATAGTGACTAGGTCTGGCCCCCACCACCTATGTGTGCTACCCAGTTGCAGACATGCTAGCATTCAGTCACTTTTTATTGAGTTATTCACGACATCTTAAATCCTATTTATTGTGTCACCCCTTACACAACGAACCTACTCCATTGAGTCTTTCCTCATGCAACGAACCTACTACTTGTCTTACAGTGGATCTTCCCCTGAAGTTGGAGGAAATTTTACTAGTCAGTCGGCAGTTCTATCACGTAGACGGAACTTCCACTTGCACTTTGATTGGGAGGTATCCACTTCCACATTTGACGGATTTTCCTCTGGAGGTTAGGGGAAATTCTATTGTTCGTCGATGAAAGTTCTATTCTATCAACGGTACTTTCATTTATACTTGTGTATGGGAGGCATCTGCTCCCTTTTTAGTGGATTTTCCTCTAAAAGTCAAAGGAAGTATTGTTGGTCATGATATCTTTACGGTACGGCCAGCTGTAGAGTAAAAACAATAATGTTACGGTATGCTGTAGAGTAAAGTCCATAATGTTACGGTCAACCATAGAGTAAAGCCTAGGAGTGCTAGGGAGTCTCCTCCCATCGCATGATCGGTCATGCACCATCTTCGTAAGTGATTGGGACCTCAAAACCAGATGCCCGGAAGCCCACTTTGATAGCCAGCATTCCGCTACCTTTAGCTGCCCCAAGTGCTAGAACCCGATTGCTAAATTCTAGACTCGATGATCAAAAGTTGAAGAGACACTAGGTGTTTAATTTCATATGCACCTTCTCGAGACCCCATTAACATAAATTGTTCCATGATCATGATTTGTCACGACTATTATGAGGTTTGTGAAGGGCAAAAGTTAAGATTGTCTCATTCAATCCCGCGGGACAACAAGCCTCGCTCCTATAAATATAATAGAGGGTCCCATTTGAGGGAGATCCACGATTGTCATTTCAACTGCTCTAGCAACTTGTCGATCACTAGCTACTAGCATACTACATTCAGAGAACTCGACCAGCACCCACATCATCTCGTTTGTGTTAAGGAAGATATATTTTGATGATGTTAAGTATAATTTAATGTCTTAAGACACGAGGAAAGTTATGGCACAAAAGGTTTGATCACTAGGTTAAGTCATGCACTTGGTATTATTTTAGTACACCTAGTATAGCATAAGCAAAACAAAAATGGTATAACGAATTTAAATTCGTTATAACAATTTGGAAAATCGGTGTTTTAATGTTAAAAGTCTAAAAAAATTGGAAAACTAATGAACAGTATTAAGAGTTTTAACATGGGCACATGATTTTTTTTAAATCAGCACGTGACTTGTTTTTAATAGTAAAGTTAATAAAAATGGAAGTTCTGCTAGATCCAAGTTAATAAAAATGAAAGTTCCACCAGAGAGTTGATTAAAAAGATTAAAAAAAATGAAAGTACCGAAAAATCCATGCCTTAGAAAATGGAAGTTCTGCCTGGAAATTAAACTTTTCCAGAGCTCAACGACTAGCTGTAAAGTTAAGGTTGTAGCCTTACGGCCAGCCGTAAAGTTATTGGCATAAATCTACGTCTTGTCGTATAGTTATCATATTTAATAATTACACTTAAAAAAAATATAGCTTAGACAAAAAAATTCGGAACATGATTTGGATATTCAAATGGTTATCCAAATTTCCCTATAATACAATAAATCTTAGAAATCCCTCTTAGGTCAAATTTGGATAACCATTTTCAGCAAAACGTTATTCTGAATTAACTTCAGAAAAAATCAGAATATCATCCGAATATTTGAATGATTATCCTAATTATTTTTGTACTGCAATATGCCTTAGAAATTTCTCTCCTGTAATTTTCAAATATCCTTTTCTCTGTAAAATGGTATTCCAAATTTTGGTTCTTATTTCAAATTATTTCCAAAAATGAATTAAATCTATTAAAAAAGAAAATCTCATAAATTAAGAAATCAACATTGATTGTACCTTACATATATTAACATATAAATCTTTAATTAACGGATTTTTTAAATATTTTCTTGTAGGAACAAAGAATCAAAGATATGCAAAGTTAAGGCAAGAAAGGCAAGTTTTCAAAATTCAAATTGAAGATTCTAAAATTGGCATATGACTGGAATACATGGAAATATGTTATCTTTGGTAATTTAGTCTTTATAAAAAGGCTATAGAGCAAGGAGAAAAGAAGGAGCTGAAGGTGCTTTTACTGAAGGAATTTTCATGGGCTTTTCCTGTACTCTTGCTGTGTGTGTGATTTGTGAGATTACTTGTGTTTTTGTGCTTGAATTTTCAATCTCACTTAGTGTTGCAAGGTTTGCAAAAGTTTACTCATCAGGGTCTGGTAAGGCATTGCAAACAAGGTGTATTTGTAGTGGACGGTTTATTTGTTGAGCCTTAAAAATAAATATTGTAAGAGTTTTTCTTTGCTAAGCCTGGAAAAACAAAGATGTGGAAAGGTTGGGGTGTGAACCTATAAAATACTCAAAGTGATAGTGAAAACTCTCAAGGGACAACCTTGGGGAGTGGACTAGCTTTGGTTTAGGTGAACCACTATAAAATTTATCTCTGTGTTAATTTCTATTTTACTCTATTTTTATGTTGAATATTTGGGTGTTTCACTATTCACCTCCTCTAGTGAAACCATTCAATCCTAACAATTGGTATCAGAGCCTTGTTAATCTCAATTGAGACTTAAAAATCTCAAGATTAAATGGCTTCTAGATCATATTCGGTTGAAGGGCAGATTGTGCATAGGCCACATTTGTTTGATGGGGGAAATTATTCTTACTGGAAACATAGGATGGATATTTTTCTAAAATCTGCAAATTTTGCTATGTGAAAGATGATTATGTGTGGATATATAAGGCCAACTACTCCTATAGATGACTAGATTGAAGAAGAGCAAAAGAAGGATCAACTGAATGCTAAAGGTTTAAATATGTTATTCTGTGCTTTAACTACTAATCAATTTAATAAATTTTCTACTTGTAAAATTGCCTATGAGTTATGACACAACTTAGAAGTAACTCACGAGGGAACAAACCAAGTGATGGAAACTAAAATAAATTTACTTGTTCAAAAATATGAATTATTTAGAATGCTAGAATCTAAAAATGTTGGAAACATGTTTCCTAGATTTTTTGATATAACTAATACTTTGAAAGGTTTGGGTAAGGAATTTTCTCAATAGGAACTCGTGAGAAAGGTGTTGAGATCTCTCACATCTGAGTGGGAGAAAAAGACTACTGCCATTGAGGAGGCTAAGGATTTAAATCACTATTCCTTGGAGGAACTTATGGGAAATCTCACTTCTTATGAAGTTCAAATGAAAGCAAAGAAGGAAGAAATGAAAAATACAAAGTCTGAAAAGAAAAAGGAGATAGCTTTTGAGGTAAATTTTGGAACTAAAACTGATTTAAGTACTGACAATGAAGATTTCAGTTTAATGGTGAGAAAATTCAAGAAAGCTTGGATGAAAGGAAGGAAATCTAGGAGACACAACAAATGAAAAGAAACTCTCACTTGCTACAACTACAATAAGACTAGACATATTAAAAAGGGTTGTTTAGCAATAAAAAATTTGGAGAAGGATAAGAAAGAGAAGAAGGAGAAGAATGAAGGAAACAAGAAATACAAGAAGAGAGCTCTTCAAGTTACCTAGAATGACTGTTGCTCATCCAATGGAGATTCTTCTTCCTCTGAAAATGAAGAAGACTTGGCAAATGTTTGCTTCACTGCAAATACAAAGGTATGTTCTGAATCAAATGAAAATACTTCTGATATTTTAAATTTGCAGGAGTCTTTAAATAAAGTTAATATTAAATATAGGAAATTACAAACTAAGTTTACATAGTGTATGACCTATATTGAGGACCTAGAGAAAATAAATGAAAATCTGGAATTGGAAAAATAGAAACTACAATCTAAAAATCAGAAATTATCTAATTTTGTTTATGTTGAAGATAATACTAAAAATCTCATTTTTGAAATTAAAAAGTTAAAGAATGAAAATGAAAAACTAAAAAGTAAGGTTTCTAAATTAAATCAAAAATCAAATAAGCAAAAAAGTATTGTTAAGATTGTAAAAGTTCCTTAAGCAAATGGATTCATAATCAAAGGATTTGGTGAAAAATATGTTTTTGTGTAGAAGAAATTTAATCAAAAAGATAAAATCTGGATGCCTAAAGTTAATAAATTTTCAATTGTTAAATCTAACCTTGTAGGACCCAAGCAAATTTGGGTACCAAAATCAGTGATTTCTACTTGCTTTGTAGGTAGAGATTAAAAGATCAAGATGGATAATGGACAGTAGAGCCTCAAGGCATATGACAAGTGACTATTCCATTATGGAGGATCTGATGGAGGCTGATGGAGGATATGTTAAGTTTAGCAACAATGACAAAGGTAAAATTACAAGTATAGGTAAAATTAGAATTTCAATGGATAATTTTATCAATGATGTTCTATTTGTAGAAGGCGTACGACATAATCTAATTAGTATTACTCAATTAGAGGATAATGGTTATAAAATTTTATTTGAATCAAATAAATGTTTTATTATTTGTAAGAAAATAAATGAAACAAAATTTATTGCTAAAAGAAAGGGAAATTTGCATGTACTGAAGCTTCCCACAGATACTAAGTCATTTAGTGCATGCTTAATTGCTTGTAATAGTAATAATGCTTGGTTATGGCATAGAAGACTAGGACATGTAAATATGAGATTAATAAATAAATTATCAAAACACAATCTTGTTAGAGGCTTACCTAATATTAAATTCTCTAAAGATAAATCATGTGATGCTTGCCAATTAGGTAAATAGAAAAGAAGTTCTTTTAAATCTTGTGATATGGTTTCATCTAAAAGATTGTTAGAACTAATTCATATGGATTTGTTTGGACCCACTCAAACTTTAAGTATTGGAGGAAAAAGATATACTCTTGTACTAATTGATGATTTTTCTAGATTTACTTGGGTTATCTTTATTGCACATAAAAATGATGTTCCATATTAATTCAAGAAATTCTGCAACAAGGTTCAAAATGAAAAGGGACTGAAAATTTAGAAGATTAGAAGTGATCATGGAGGAGAATTTGAAAATGAAGAAATGAATAAGTTCTATGATGATTTGGGTATTGATCATAGATATTCATTGCCAAGAGTTCCTTCACAAAATGGTGTTGTTGAAAGGAAAAAGAGATCACTTTAGGAAATGGCCAGAACTATGATTAATGAGAATCATTTGCCAAATCACTTCTGGGCTGAAGCTGTGAACACTACATGCTTTGTAACCAACTGTGCTCACATTAGAGCCTTCTTAGATAAAACTCCATATGATCTATGGTATGGTAAAATTCCTAAGGTATCTTTTCTTAAATCCTTTAGCTATAATTGTTATATTTTAAATATAAAGGATAATAAAGATAAGTTTGATGCAAAGTCTCAATTAGGAATTTTTATTGGTTATTCTCAAAGAAGTAAAACATATAGAGTTTATAAGAAGTCTTCTAAGACTGTGGAGGAGACTTTACATGTTAACTTCGATGAGAATTTATAGGAAATTGTAGATGGAAGAGTTTCTGATGATGAGATGTCTAAAAAGGAAGAAAATGGAAATTCAATGGATCCGACACTTGAAGAAAGAAATTCTTGGAAATATATCCCAAGTCATCCAAAAGAACAATTATTGGAGATATTTCAAAAGGAGTTCAAACTAGATCCAGAATAAATATCTATGGAGCATGTGCATTCATCTCACAAATTTAACCAAAAAATGTGGATGATGCGTGTGAAAATGAACTGGATGTTGGCCATGCAAGAAGAGTTAAATCAATTCATAAGAAATGATGTTTGGGAGTTAGTTCCAAAGCCTGAAGAACATACAATTATTGGAACTAAATGGGTATTTAGGAATAAATCAGATGAATCTAGAAATGTTGTGAGGAATAAAGCTAGATTAGTGGCTCAAGGATATAAACAAGAAGAAGGTCTTGATTATGATGAGACATTTGCACTTGTGGCAAGAATGGAGTCCATCAAGATGTTACTAGCTTATACCTGCTATACGAATTTCAAGCTTTATCAAATAGATGTTAAAAGTGCATTTCTAAATGGATTTATTAAAGAAGAAGTATATGTAAAGCAACCACCTGGTTTTGAGAATGAGAAATATCCAGACCATGTTTTAAGTTGAAAAAAGCTTTATATGGTTTAAAAAAAGCTCCAAGATCATGGTATGAAAGATTAAGGGATTTTTTGTTAGAAAATAAATTTAATGTTGGCAAAGTTGATAAAACACTCTTTATGAAAACTAAAAATAAAGATACTATTATTGTTCAGATATATGTTGATGATATTATTTTTGGTTCTACTAATGACTCTTTATGCATGGATTTTGAAAATACAATGAAAAGTCAATTTGAGATAAGCATGATGGGAGAGTTAACCTTCTTTTTAGGTTTGCAAATCAAGCAAATGGAACATGGAACCTTCATTTGGCAAGAAAAATATACATGTAGTTTATTGAAAAGATTCAATATGGAAAACTACAAATCAATAGGTACTCCAATGAGTACATCTATTAAATTAGATGCTGATACTCAAGGTAAAAGTGTTATACTAAAACATATAGAAGTATGATTGGTGCTCTTCTATATTTAATAGCAAGTAGACTTGACATAATGTTTAGTGTTTATGCTTGTACAAGGTTTCAAGCTAAACCTAAAGAATCTCATTTAATTGCTGTTAAAAGAATTATTAGATACTTACATAGTACTGTACTTTGGACTGTTTTATTCTAAAAATAATTCATTTAATTTAACAGCTTATAGTGATGCAGGTTTTGCAAGTTGTAAATCTGAAAGAAAGAGTACTAGTGGTACGTGTCAATTACTAGGCAACTTTTTGGTCTCTTGGTTTAGTAAAAAGCAAAATTGTGTGGCACTTTCTACCATTGAAGCAGAGTATATTGCTGCTACATTATGTTGTGCCCAAATTTTATGAATGAGACAAACCTTGAAGGATTTTGGAGTCACTTGTGATCCCACTAAAATTTTCTGTGATAGTAATAGTGCTATTAATTTATCTAAAAATCTTGTATTGCATTCTAGATGTAAGCATATTGAAATCAAACATCACTTTCTTAGGGATCATGTTTTAAAGAAAAATATTATCTTAAAATTTGTACCTTCACAAGAACAACTTGCAAATATTTTCACAAAGCCACTAGATGAAAGACAATTTTCGAAGATCAAAATAGAACTTGGAATCTGTCGACTAAGTGATGTAGGTTAACGGTTAACCAGATATTCTAGTATGTTTACTGTTTCTTTAACAAATTAACTACTAGCTCAAGCTTTTGGTATAGTGGTAGCACCGATCCTACAAGTTGTATCATTTGGTAACTCTTAGGAATTTTAGTATGTGCTACTGATAGGAAATTCCACTAAAATTTTTTAAAAAATTTAAAATTTTTAAAAAAGAAACTATTAAGTAAATATTTATTTATTTTTGTTATTAAAAAAAATTAAAATATTTTCTTTTTGCTATCATTTCTGTCATTTTATAGTTTTTATTTACTTTAACTATTTTTTTTTGATTGTTCATGTGATTAATTGATGAATCATGAGTGGATAAGTGAGTTTCATTGAAATTCAATGAACTGATATGATAGAGGAAAGGATCTTATGACTCTTAATGATGGAAACAAAGTCTGAAAAATAGTCTGTCAGGATTGTTGGTGAAAATTATTGTGTCTTCTCACTTTACACATTCAATCCTTGCCTATGAAAATCATATAAATATTGTAGCTATTATATTTAAAATATAATGTACATGTGGAGAAACTAAAACTCCAAATGTGTGACCTAGACTACTTGAGCAATTAAGTCTATAAGGGTGTCTCAACACCTAGTGCTCTAAGATCATCTAATCTGGGAATCACTGACCCAAAGCTCATTACATAAGTAGTTTGGAAAGTCTAGAATGTCTCCTAAGAAACATGTACTAGAGGATAAATGTCATGAAGGATCAAAATTTCAATTCATGGACCTTAATTATCTAAGTTATTAAGTCCATATGGGTGCTTTTACACCTAATGCCCTAAGGTCAACTAATTTGGGAGTTATTGACCTAAAGCTCATTGCATGGATAATTAAGAAAGTCAAAAAATTCCTTCAATATATATCTTGTTATTGCAGGCTTAACAAAAAATAATAGATGATATGCCTAATGCTTGGATTGAAAATCTACACTATCACTAGGCACTTGCTATTTAAGCCTCATGATTGATTTGGTGATCAATAGGATTGAAATTTTCATTTTTGAATTAATTGAGAAAATTTCATTATTGAAGTGAAGTTTCAAGAATGAAGATGAAGCAAATTTTGAAACAAAATGATGACCCATGGATCACCTGATACATCCTATTGATATATTTAAATTTTGATAGCATTTATATAGGGGGAGCATTTAATTTATTGATATATTTAAATGGCATTTATGTAGGGGGAGTATTTAAATTTAAGTATTTTACTGAATTTTAGAAATTTCGTCATTCATACAAAGAGATTTCTTTGTTTTAAGAGCTTTGTTATATGTATTGTGATATTGACAAAAAGGGGGAGAAAGTGTATAACTTTAAATTTTTTAATGATTAATGAATCAAATTATACTTGATTATCTTAAGTTTTGACATCATCAAAAAGGGTGAGATTATTAAGGAAGATATATTTTGATGACATTAAGTATAATTTATTATCTTAAGACACAAGGAAAGTTATGGCACAAAAGGTTTGATCACTAGGTTAAGTCATGCACTTCGTATTTTTTTTAGTACACCTGGTATAACATAAGCAGAATAAAAATGGTATAACAAATTTAAATTCGTTATAACGATCTGGAGAATCAGTGTTTTAATGTTAAAAGTTTAAAAAACTTGGAAAACTGATGAACAATATTTAGAGTTTTAACATGGGCATGTGATTTTTTTTAAGTCAGTACGTGATTCTTTTTTTAATAGTAAAGTTAATAAAAACAGAAGTTATACTAGAGAGTTAATTAAAAAGATTAAAAAAATGGAAGTACCAAAAAATCCATGCCTTAGAAAATGGAAGTTCCACCTGGAAATTAAACTTTTCCAGAGCTCAATGGCCAATGGTAAAGTTAAGGTCGTAGCCTTATGATCAGCCATAAAGTTATTGGCATAAGTCTATGACTTGCCATATAGTTATCATATTTAATAATTACACTTAAAAAATTTATACTTTAGACAGAAAAATTTGGAACATAATTCAGATATCCGAATGGTTATCCAAATTTCCTTGTAATACAACAAATCTTAGAAATCCCTCCTAGGTCAAATTCAAATAACCGTTTTCAGCAAAACGTTATTCCGAATTGACTTCAGAAAAAGTCAAAACATCATTCGGATATCCGAATGATTATCCTAATTATTTTTGTACTGCAATATACCATAGAAAATTCTCTCCTGTAATTTTCAGATATTCGTTTCTCTGTAAAACGATATTTCAAATTTTGGTTCTTATTTCAAATTATTTACAAAAATGAATTAAATCCATTAGAAAAGAAAATCCCGTAAATTAAGAAATCAGCACTGATTATACCTTACATATATTAACATATAAATCTTTAATTAACAAATTTTTTAAAGATTTTCTTATAGGAACAAAGAATCAAAGATATGCAAAGTTAAAGCAAGAAATGCAAGTTTTCAAAATTCAAATTGAAGATTCTAAAATTAGCATATGACTGGAATACATGGAAATATGTTATCTTTGGAAATTTAGTCTTTATAAAAAGGCTATAGATCAAGGAGAAAAGAAGGAGCTGAATGTGCTTTTGCTAAAGGAATTTTCGTAGGTTTTTCCTGTGCTCTTATTGTGTGTGCTTTGTGAGATTGCTTGTGTTTTTGTGCTTGAATTTTCAATCTCACTTAGTGTTGCAAGGTTTGCAAAAGCTTATTCACTGAGCTGCAATGAGGCATTGCAAATAGGGTGAGTTTGCAGTGGACAAGTTTATTTGTTGAGCGTTAAAAACAAATACTGTAAGGGTTTTTCTTTGCTGAGCCTGGAAAAGTAAAGAGGTAAAAAGGTTGGGGTGTGAACTTGTAAAACACTTAAAGTGATAGTGAAAACTCTTAAGGGATGACCTTGGGGAGTGGACTAGCCTTGGTTTGGGTGAACCACTATAAAATCTGTCTCTATGTTAATTTCTATTTTTACGTTGAATTTTTGGGTGTTTCACTATTCACTACCCTCTAGTGAAGTCATTCGATCCTAACAGTTCGCATCTCGTCCAACCAATGAGGTTTTGTAACTAAAGGCCCATTGCTTGCTCATCCAACCGAAGCTTCCAAGCGAGGCTCCAGTTCTAGGACACTACATGACAATGCCTCCCTTGTAGGTAGGCCTTCCTCCAACTTTCTGACCTCGTCCCCCACAGGGCGTGCGATCTTGCACGCCTGAGGGAGGATGGTCCCAGTCCTCTGCATGCATCATTGTTTTCTCCTCCCATTGGACGGCCACCTATGGCCCGAACCCGATGGGTGTCGATTACTTTTGGCCCTACCTTTTGCATTCCTCTACTTGTTGAACCTTCTAGGATAAGGAATGTTTTCAATTATCAGTTCAAGAGGTTAGACAAGGTGTTTCCCTGACTTAACCTAATAGCAAGTCTATCTTAGCAGGATGTCACCACCCCTCCAATGATTTGTCATTTACTATTAGTTGCTTGATATTTTCATTTATTTCTTGCATTTGTTAGTTTAGTCTTTTTACCTTTATATTGATGTATGTTGTGAGGATCTTTGGCTACATGTTTTATGTGCCACTTTCCTTTTAGATCGTGTATCTTTCCCTTTTTCACCATGCGAGACAAAGGACAAAATCCAAGTTTTGGCACCTCGGTTTCCATCCTGTGAGCCGGAGGATGAGCTGAGTGTCGACCTTGAGCTCAACACCATTGACAACTCTCTACCTCGGTTGCCTCTTCCACACACCCCTTGTTCGACCTCACAACTAGCCTCGTGTGGATGATCGATTTTAGTCTCTTCTCGCGTAAACACCCAACACTTGCACATCATAGCCTTTGGCAAAGTGCCCTGAGACCTGACTCATTCTTGAGTCCTCATGCGTCCCTTCGGTCGAAAACACCCGATCCCAAGCACTTCTCCCAGAACTCCCTCGGAGGTAATTCTCAGAGGTGCATTTGCCCCCTTGGCATTTTATTTGCTTAGCATAACACCCGGGGGCCAGCGCAAGCCACGACACTTCCGATGTTTTCCCAATTGATTACCCTTGTTCCTGACCTTACTATGGCCAGAACATTGAGGGTAGATCCCAAGTTTGTCTCTAGTTATCTGTATTTTATGAGCCATTGAGAGGTTGGATTTCATCCAGGCTGGTTAAGGGTGCCTAATACCTTCCCCACCAGTACTTAAAGCTTTTTATCTAGTCTTTTAGATAGTAGACCCCTTATTATATCCTTTTTCACTATTTTAATCGGGATTTTCAATCTTTGCTGTGAAGGATTTATCTTTCCTTCATAGGTTTCCTTATTTCTCCTTAAAACAAGGTGGCGACTCCATTTTATTACATTTTCTTGTCATTTTACCTGGAGTCTATTTTCTATTCTCGTTTGTCCTAAGGATGGCATGGCCATCCATTAAGGGACTTGTTCGAGGGATAACAACAGGATCAACACCACAATCCTCATAATCTCTTTTCAAGGATTAACATTCTATTTTTTTTATGTACTTTGGTTGAGGATCAACACTACAATCCACATAATCTCTTTTCAAGGATTAATATTCTTTTTTTTTTCTATATTTTTGTTGAGGATCAACACCACAATCCTCATAATCTTTTTTCAGAGATTGTCCCTTCTCCTCCCTTTCTATTTCTCATGCATTTTGATTGAGGATTAATGCCACAATCCTCATAATCTCTTTTCAAAGATTAATATTTTATTTTATTGCATTTTGGTCGAGGATTAACACCTCAATCCTCATTGCATCTTTGTTTGGAGATTTCTCTCATGCATTGATCAAGAATCTGTGATTTAGTTTTGTTCATGTTCTCTTATCAGTGAATTTGGTGCATTGTCTACCCTGGATTTTAGTTTCTAGCTTTCAACTTTCAACTTCATCCAGGGAGGGGCATTTGTTGATACCCCAAATTCACAAATCTTCTTCATAAGTCTCTTCAAACTTTCGAAAGTTTGCAACTTCTTTTTTGTGTTTTCCATCATTTCTTCTACTCTAGACTCCCAGAAGTCTGTGACCCTTTCTCTATCATTTCTCTTCTTCAAACTCCCAAAAGTCTATGTGCCTTTCTCCATCTTTTCTCTTCTCCAAACTCCCAAAAGTCTGTGGGCCTTTCTCTATCTTTTCTCTTCTTTGGACTCCTAGAAGTCTGTGGCCCTTCTCCATCTTTTCTCTTTTCCAAACTCCCAGAATTCTATGGGCCTTTCTCCATCTTTTCTCTTCTCCAAACTTCCAAAAGTCTATGGGCCTTTCTCCATCTTTTCTCTTCTCTGGACTCCCAGAAGTCCATGGTTCTTTCTCCATCATTTCTTCTTCTCCGGACTCCCAGAGGTCTGTGACCCTTTCTCCATCGATTCTCTTCTCTTTAGTTTCTTTAGACTCCTAGAAGTCTATGACCCTTTCTCCATCATTTCTCTTCTCTTTAGTTTCTCCAAACTCCCAAAAGTCTGTGGCCCTTTCTCCATCATTTCTCTTCTCTATAGTTTCTTTGAAGTCCAGAAGTTTGTTGTTTCTCCGGACACCTTGAAGTTTGTTGTTTCTTCTTCATTTCTTCTTCTCTAGACTCCCTGAAGTTTGTTATTCCTTCTTTTCCTACACTTTTTTGGACTCTAAGAAGTCTGTTGTTTTACATATTCTTTGTTTCTCTTCTTAGATTTCTCCAAACTCTTAAGAGTCTGTCATTTCTCTTTCTCTAGTATTCTTGTCATTTCCTTCATTTTAGACTTCTATGGACTCCTCAAAGTCCTTCTCTTCCTTTCTCCGAACCCCCAGTGGTTTGTTGCATCTCTCTCACAGACGAGTCTTCTTCCTCTCTCCTTATGTGATTCTCTGGACTTTCAAAAGTTCGTAGTATCCTTCACATCCTCGAGCATGAAGTTCCTCTTAGATGTTAGTTTTGTTATTGTAGTTGATTTTCTTTTGTCGCCACGTGGTTCTTGTCATCCAATCGAATGTCAACATGTGACAATAGTTAATTATTGAGTATAAATAAAAGTGTTCACAACATCAGAAGACACCATGATTAAACTAGAGTTTTGGATTGGTGTTTCTCAGTGGCGGTTGGTCTGCTCCTTGGCATCTGTCAAGTCTTGGTCTTGTGCATTCTCTTATTCAATCGTCAAAGAGTTCATTGGCATTGCTCCTCTGGAAGTGGACTTAACTTGTCGACATCTTGCGATAATCGTTCAAGTAAGTTGTTAGTTGTATGTAGTAAGCCGAATTTTGTCTACAATTAGCCGCAAACAGTTAGCACATGATTTTTTTTTCAGTGATATCGCTTATTATGAAGTAGAATGCATGAGTACATGTGATGAATCTTTATTTATGATTCTTGAATTGGACTTGACTATCATATAGATTTTCTTTCTCACTTTTTACGCATCATTCAAGCTTATGTTTGTTGGGAAAAAATGATCCCTTTGCGACCACGTCACAATCACCCAATGCTCCTCAACCCATACACTTCCCAATAATGCGTGTCTCCTTAGATTGCTCACCGGTGAAAACACTCAAGCTCTCTCTTATAGTTTCATCGTGGGTGGAAGAAGGAAGAAGGATGAAGATGCAAGGATGTACGTGGTTTGATAAACTGCCTACTTCATGAGGTGCTAGTGCTTTCTTGATCTTCGTGCCACCAACAAGCTTTCTCACAAATAGATCACTCCACACAATCTCTCCCACACTTGCACTGTCACACTTGTCTTCTTCCTCACTACAACAGTTACAAGACATGACATGTTATAGCCCTTATATAGGGAACACGAGAGAAACCCTAGACACAACATACGAAGGGACTCTCGATCTTATCGCCAGCTAGCAGCCGCATGGACAGACACGACGGTTGCACCTGTCCTTCATCCAACTATCGCTGGATCGACCAGGCTATCAGTCCTCCTGGGCTGGCAGCCGCCTGACCAACTAGGTCAAGCTACCGCTTCGTTGATCTTTGGCTCTCACCCTCTTGTAATTGTACGCCTATCTGTAGACTTATCTCCGTATACTTACGACCGTAAACTTAAGCCGTAGACTTAAGGCCATAAGGTTAGGGTCCAGCACTCACGTGCCTGGTCCTCTACATGACCGGATCTCCAATACATAGTTGTTGCCCTATGAACCTAGCTTCCTCCTACTCTCTAGCAAAAGCCTGCTCTTCACTCTGCAACCTGAACACTTTGGCACTCGGTTGCTGCTACGCGACTACTGCCTTGTGAACCTAGCTACCACCTGCTCTCTAGCGAAAGATCGTCTCCACTCCTTGCAGCCCCCAACAATCTCGTACTTGGAGACTATCTTCTAGGTAACTACCCAACTTCCTTTAGCACCTTTTGTGGGTTCCACTACCAGTACTCATCTCCACACTTCAAGTTCCTTGGAGATTGTTGAGACTCCTATAGAGTCTTGACTTCTTACCATATGGAGTCATTTGCCATGTTTTTGGGGATTGCACATCTTCTCTCATGGCTAACTCCCATTGGTCCACATCTTCCACTTCAACCATCTTGGGGTAATGCCCTAGCTCACCGTCATATGTAAGTAGTAGATAATTGAAAGATGGCACATATCTTTCTAGAGGTCTGGAGACCCTCATTGATCTTCTAGTTCTTGGTATAATCTCACCCCACACCTCCTCTAGATGCCACTCCTCTTTAGCCAATCACAGAGTGAAATGACTCAATAGCCTCTTGGCTGATTTTGCACCCAAGCCTTCGGCAGACCCGCCATCAGTCTCCTAGATTTGCTCATCCAGTTCTCTAGAAATCTAATTGTCTTCTATCGACTCCCTCTCTTGCTTGTTCAGAGCCCATGAGGGGCCCCTGCTTGCTTCAGTCTGTAGTTGACTCTAGACTACCGGTTGCCACCAATCTGTAGTTGGTCGTTGGGTTCCTCTACCTGGTTACCGCTCTTCTATCTCTGCACTCCTATGCTTCTCTTCAAACACGACATCTTTCACACGGATCACCTTCTTGGCTTCATCATCCCAAAGGTGGTAGCCAAGATACTCCTGTTTGTACTCCATGAAGTAGCAGTTCCTTGATTTTGGGTCTAGTTTATCCTTCTTGTCCTCTCTGACATGCTAGTAGGATAAACAACCAAAAATCTGTAGATGAGAGAGACTAACCTACTTCTCACTCCACAACTCTTCTGGGATACAAAATTCGACCAGGACTGATGGCCCCCGATTTATTAGGTAAGCAACCATATTGACGGCTTCCGCCCAGAATGTCTTCGGAAACCTAACATACTCTTCTAACTCCTTCTTTCTCGTAGAAGTCGATGAACACATCACTATCATATTCTCCCCTATTATCTAATCTAATGCATTTCACCTTTCTCCCTGTCTGGTTTTCCACTTCTACCTTCCACTTCTTGAAAGCCTAAAAAACCTCTAACTTGTGCGTGGGAAAGCGCACTTAGACCTTTCGGGTACAATCATTAATGAATGTGACGTAGTACAAGGAGCCGCCTAACAAACGGACCGATGCCGATCCCAAAATGTCTGTGTGCACTAAGTCTAGCTTACCTAACTTTGGACCATGTGCCCCCCTTGAGAAGCTAACTCTCTTCTACTTCCCCAAGATGCAACTCTCACAACTCTCCAGACAAACTTCCTTCAAATCTGGAATCCTTCTGCTGGCTACCAACCTTCAATCCCTTCTCGCCCATGTGTCCCATTCGGTAGTGCCACTGCCCAAACACCTTTGTGGTGGCTACCGCCATTGTCATTTGGTCTTCTGCCTCACCTCCTGTAAGATATAGGGTTCCGATTCTCTGGCCGGATGTAACCACTTGGATGCCTTTGGTCACTTTCCACTTGCCGCTTCCAAATCCGACATGGTGACCCTCCTTGTCAAGCTAGCTGACGAAAATCAGGTTCTTGGCCAAGTCTAGGACATACCTCACCTTCTGAAGTCTCTATAGTCCCTTCTTCATTTGGATTCAAACTTCACCTCGTCCGAGAACATCCAAACTCGTATTATTGGCCAGATATACTTTCTGTATGTCGTATCGAACGACACTCCTGAGTCCATCACCCATGTGTCGACCGGGCTATCAACACAGCAAATCAATGCGTCACCTATGTCGTCTGCTAGCACATTCACCTTGGCTCCCCTAGCGACAACTGCATCCGCCCTCCTGGGTTCCAGACACTTCGACTAGAAGTGTCCGAACTTCTCTTAATTCCAACACTTGATTTTTGTGCAACTTTTGCTCATGCCGCTTGATTTCTACTGGTAGTCGAACCTCCGACCCCTAGACTTGCTGCGCCCCCTACTCTCCACACTAAGCACTAATGTTGATGCCTCTCCGCTACTCTTCCGACAAATGTCTTCGTTCAACACCAAATCCATCACTTGCCCCATGTCCAACCTTCCGTGTCCCAAGGAGTTGCTCATGGAAGTCACCATGGCTAACCAGCTTGACGGTAGCGATGACAATAGGATCAACACTTGAACTTCATCATCGAATACAATCTCTACTGAATCTAATTGAGTCAATATCATGTTGAGCTCATTCACATGGTCGGCTGCCGACGCTCCCTCTGGCATCTTCATATTGAAGAGTTTGCTCATAAGAAACACCTTATTGGACACCGTCGGCTTCTTGTAGGTGTTGGATAGGGCCCTCATGACTCCAGCCATTGTCGTCTCCTTAGCAATGTTGAACAGCACGTTCCTTGCCAGCAACAACCTAATCAGCCCCAAAGCTTTTTGATCTAAAAGCTCCCATTGCTCCTGCTTCATCTTCTCCAATTTCTTTCTCAATAGTGGCTAATGAAGATCTCTTTAGTACAGACTATCCTCCATCTGCATCCTCCAAAATCCAAAATCACTCCCGTCGAACTTGTCGACACTGAGCTTCCTCTCCTTTGCCATCACGTACTTCTTCAAGATTTTAGGTGGATCTATCTGGCTGCTACTCCTTTGCTAGGTGTCATCTACTTCTAATGACCACTTGCTTCCTGCGGCACTCTCCTTTGGATGCCGCTCTACTCAACCGACTGTCAGCTTGTTCTGCCTAGTAGTTGACTCCTTCTTCAGACTCAAAAGTGTGCATTTTACTAAAATTCAAATCATTTACTAAAAGACTAATTTTCAAATCAAAATATTTTAAGTGGTGAAGAAATTAAAGATAATGAAAAGTTCTCTAGAAGGTACAATTTAATAAGTATTTAAAGAGAATCCTAGCAATTAATTAGAACAGAGCAATTGTAACATTGCTTAAAAGAAATATAATCACTTGTTCCATTAATTGAACACACAAATTTAGCTAAACACTAAGCAAAACTAATCCCTATGGATAAACCCGTACTTACACACTAATTACATCTGAACTCATGCACTTGTGAAAAAATTAAAATATTTCAAACACGTAAATTATTAAAAAGCAGATTGTAAAAAGTGTCTGAACAAGTTTTTGGCGTCGTTACTAGGGATTGCTTAATTTCTTGCAGTTGGTGTTGCTTTTTGGTGTTAGCTACAACTGCAATATAATTTTTTTGCATTTACTGTTATCAAATTTTGTTTCACAGTCTTATTGCTATTCCATGAGTAGAGTTGTGTTTTTAAATTCTAAATTTCATAATGAACTCATATAACTCATATTTAAGTGATTGTAGGGTTGTTCCAAGAACTAGTTACGAGGATTATAATTATTCTAATTATGTTAGAGCAGATTATTCACTTATGGAGTTTAATAATTACTCTTCACAACATGTTTTAGAAGGACTTAATGTTAATTCTCAAAATAATTATAACTGGAATGACAATTCTAATTTATGGGAATGTAATGACAATTCAAGAATGCAAAATTATTATTCAAAGTATAATCATATGAATGAAAATCAAAATTATCAATCAAATATATCATTACAAATACAACAATTAACAGATAAAATAGATGAATCAATGTGAAATATTGAAGAAAGTAACAGATTGAATGAATTACAAAATGATAATTATTTAAACTAGTCAATCTTACAAGAGGATCAAAATGTTCAAAGAATTAATATTGGTTTAACAAATCTTGATAATAATTTACCAATTAATGCTGGAATTAATCAGAATTATATTAATCAAAGACTATCATTGGGATTTGAACAATTGTTGAATAAAGTTAATGAATCAATACAACAAACTAAAGACAATAGAATATTTAATGAGTATGAAAACAGTGATGATTTTAATTGGGAAAATTCAAACGAAAATCAAAATTATCAAGAGATAAATTCATTAGAAAATATTTTATTTACAGATAAGAATGTGCAACCATTAGAGATAAGTGGGGAAAATGAATATCGTAATTTGACTTCACTTAATCATATGGAGAAGCTAGATGAAATTCAAAGATCCATTGACCTATTTATAAGGAATTCATCTAATTCTAATTTGTCTGAACAAGATGAAGATTTTCGGAAAGAACCTATAGACACTTGTGCAACACTCACATCAAATTAATTTTATAAAGCTGCAGAAGTTGAAAAGTTTAAGGAAAAAGATCAAATATGGGAAGGGTATGAATTACTTGACTATTTAGTAAGGGATTGTTTAGTAGGACCACTTGAGGTCATGAATGACCCTATTTCCAAAAGTATAGAAGTGTCACCGGTGGTGTTAGCCACCCTTAAATCAGAAGGAGAGTTTAGTGCTCCTATGGCAAATAATGTGTCAAAAGAAGAATCAAAGGATGTAAGTATCATGTTAAGATATGATGTAACTTATGAATGTCCTAAAAAGGATGATACAGAAGAACAAATTAATGACAATTTCACAAAGAAAGAGGAAAATAAGGTAAAATCTAGTCTAGAAAGCAAAGTCGATGTTGAATTAGAGGATAATACAGAAATTGAAAATAGTAAAAAATCTGAAGACATTAAAGAAATCGAGAACAAAGTTATTAAAAAAGATGTTAAAAATGGAGATAAGTTAACAAATGAAAATCACTTTCCATTTCCACGTAGAATGAGAAATGTTAAAGATCAAGAATTGGAACAAATCAATAAAATATTTGAGCAAGTTAAAGTCAATATACCATTATTGGAAATTATTAGACAAGTTCCTTCTTAAAACTCTTTGTACTAAGAATAGAAGGAAGAAAATATTAAGAAAGGCATTTTTAGCTAAATAGGTAAGCTCCCTGTTAATTAATCTTGTACCTGAAAAATTAAATGATCTAGGAACTCCTGTTATTTCCTGCTATATAGGAGATTATTATTTTAATACAGTGTTAATAGACTTAGGAGCTGGAATTAATGTTATGCCTAATTCTGTTTATGAGAAGTTAAAATTAAATAATATCAAACCTACTAGAACAGTTATTCAGCTAGTAGATAAATCTATAAGAATACCTTTAAGAAAAGTGGAAGATATTTTAGTAAGGGTTATGAAATTAGTCTACCCTATTGATTTCACTGTAATGGAAACAAATGCTTCAAATGTAAATCAAGATCAAGCTATAATTATTTTAGGAATGCCATTTTTAGCTACAGCCGATGCTTGCATAAGTTGTAGAAATGGTTGGATGGAATTAGCTTGGGGTGATCAAAAGTTAGAATTGAATAATTTCAGTGGAGTTAAGAAAAATTTTAAAGAGCTTCAATTTAAAAATTTTAAAGTTAACCTAATCAAAACTTTTAAAATAGATGAGGATTTAAATGTAGAGGAATTAGATCATGTTGAAAGATGTGTAAGACCAACTGAAGAAATTTTGGAAGAAGAAATATCTGAGCAAACTGAAATTATGGATGTAAACAAAGAAAAACTCGAAAATGATAATAAATCTTTAATTTCAGAATATCCTATTTTTGAACTGAAACCACTTCCAAAAAATCTAAAATATGCATTTTTGGAGAAAAACGAAACTCTACCGGTCATTATTGCTTCTGATTTAACATCAATACAAGTAGAAAATCTTTTAAAAATGTTAAGAAAGCATAAATGAGCGATAGGATGGCAGATGCCAAACATAAAAAGTATAAGTTTAACTATTTGCCAACATATGATTAATTTAGAATCTGAAATTCAACCTATTAGGCAGCCATAGAGAAGATTAAATCTGAATATTAAAGAGATTGTTAAAAAGGAAATTCTAAAATGGTTAGATAATGATATAATTTATCCAATATCTGATAGTTCTTGGGTAAGTCTAGTGTAGGTAGTACCTAAGAAATCTAGGATAACAATTATAGAAAACGACAATAAGGAATTAGTTCCAACTAGAGTTCAAAATGGTTGGAGGGTTTGTATCGATTATAGAAGACTGAATGCAACAACTAGGAAAGATCACTTTCCACTACCTTTTATAGATCAAATGTTAGAAAAATTAGCAGGGCATGAGTATTATTATTTCTTAGATGGCTATTCAGGTTATAATCAAATCTCTGTTTCACTTGAGGATTAAGAGAAAATAACTTTTACATGTCCGTTTGGAACATTTGCCTTTGGTCGTGTGCCTTTTGGGCTATGCAATGCACTTGCTACTTTTCAAAGATGTATGACAGGCATCTTCACGTATTTTATAGATAAATTTTTAGAATTGTTTATGGATGATTTTTCTATATATGGAAACTCATTTGAGAAATGTTTAAGTAATTTACAAAAAGTGTTAGAGAGATGTGAACAGAGAAAGTTAGTATTGAACTAGGAAAAATGTCATTTTATGGTTAAACAAGGAATAGTTTTAGGACATTATTTCTACTAAAGGTATAAAAGTTGACAAAGCAAAAGTGAAATTAATATCTAATTTACCTATTCCTAGAACAGTTAAAGATATAAGAGCATTTTTAGGACATGCTGGTTTTTATAGAAGATTTATTAAAAACTTTAGTAAAATTGCTCACCTTTAACTCAATTATTAATTAAAAATGTACAATTTGATTTTAATGAGGAATGCACGAAAGCTTTTAATTTTCTAAAAGAAGCCCTAACCACTTCACTTATAGTTTATGCACCTGATTGGTCTTGACCTTTTAAATTAATGTGATGCATCAGACTATGCTTTAAGTGCAATCCTGAGTCAGAAATTAGACAAACTATCAAGAGTAATTTATTATTCTAGTAAGACATTGAATGAAACCCAAATTAATTACAGTGTAACTAAAAAAGAATTTCTAGCAGAAGTATTTGCCTTAGAAAAATTTAGGTCTTATCTAATAGGCAGTCATACTATCATTTACACTGATCATTCAGCACTTAAGTATTTGTTAGTTAAAAAAGATGCTAAACCAAGGCTTATAAGATGGATTTTGTTATTGTAAAAGTTTGATTTGGAAATTAAGAATAAGAAAGGTTGTGAAAACACTGTGGTAGATCATATGTCGAATGGTTGGATGAAGAGATCCGAAGTTAATTAATGGATTACAGGTTTACCCACGAGGTACTCTGAGGGTAAACACCGTTACCCTCGAACTTAGTCCGAGGGTAAGCTACAATAGACAGAATTTTTAGAAACTTATTGTGCAGTGATTTTAATCATATTAATACTTGTATATTGCATTTATTTCATGAATATTAGATATATCGAGTTGATTCTCTTTCTGATTAAATGTACTATTTTGTGCCAAATGAACTTTAGTGAGCGATGGAAATTCCCATAGATGTCTTACATGAGGTTTTAAGTCATTTGCCAGCGAGAGAGTTGTGTGAGCAAGAGTGTTCAGGCATTTATTTTAGAGCATTACTTTTGTTCACACCAAGCATACTAAATGAGAAATACAATTAGTGGAGTGATTTGATATGATGCACTTCTAGGAAAATATATGTATCATGGAATTGATTTTGAGGTAGGAATTCCACCTACATTACTAGAAGAAATTCACAATATTTTAAGATGTAACGATGGATTTATTATTTTCAGGCATTATGGAGAATACTTTTCCAATAGATCTGATATTAGAATTAAGAACCCTGCTACAAATATAGAATTGTTACTCCCAAACTCTAACAAAGAAAAACTTGTGTTACTTGATTCAGGTGTAGTTTTAACATTTAAGGGTACTAATAAAAGGATAATGCATAAATTATTTTGGGAAAAACCTAATATTTGGACTAATTGGCAGTATTTGTTGGTTTACCATTTTGACAAACATCAATGGCAACCTGTCAGAAAAGTTTATTTTGGAGAAAGACCAACAAATAATAGGAATCATGTGATTATTGATAGAATCATTTACTTTATAACAAGTTGTACACCTCAATACATTAATGAACTTATAATTATTGCTATCAATATTGAAGATGAATTAGTGAAGCTCCTACCTATCCCATACCCTATGGGTGCACTAGCAATTTCATTCTATGATTCAATCAAGTTGGCTATATTTGGGGGAACTAATAGAGAACCTGAATCTCTAAGTTTAATTCGATGGTGGGATGTTGACATGAAATTTGAAATTTGGAGGATACAGGACATTGCAAAATGGGAATGGAATCAAGTCTACATTGAATTGCAACTGAAGGATCTAGCAGAACCTGACATGCCATATAAAGGAAAAATCAAAGCTTTCTATTTCATCAAGAGAGACACTCTTATTTATTGTGCATGCGATAGTCTTTATTATTACAAGATCCAACTGTTTGATGGAGGCTGCAATGCTGAACTTATTCATCAATTAACCTTGCTTGCTTCTACAGTGTGGTTACATGAATTATTCTCTATGTAAATACCTTGCAACACTGTGTATAGTATTTTCTATCTGCCCACGTGTTAGTTCGAGGGTAAACTTGTTTACCCACGAACCTGGTCATGGGTTGTTTCAAAAACTCCTATGTTGAACACTTGCAATGTTTGTTATTTCTTTTGGAACATCTCTATTGTATTGTGCTTGGATCTAAATGAACATCTTTATTATTTTATTGCATGTTTTTATTAAATCTAAAATTTTATATCATTTACTACAGTTGTGGTATTATTGTAAACAGATGTACCTATTGCATGACAACATGAAATGGCAGCTAAAGCTTATTTAATGATGGTACATAAGCAAATCTTCTTTTATATTTAAATGTTGTATGTCAGGTTGGTCTAGGGATTCATCTCATAAGTTAATCTAAACACCTACAAGAAGAACAATTATAGCTACCCCACAACAAGAACAACCTAGAGAACAAACAATAAGCAGTATGTTTTACACTAATTTAATGGATGAACCTACCTGCATAACACTTCTTGAATGTGCTAATGATAGATTTGAATTAAATTCTAATTACATCAACTAGTTACCAAAATTTCATGGATTTGAAAAAGAAGATGCTTATTGGTTTTTAAAAGAATTTAATGAAGTTTGTAATATGATGAAAGTACCAAACATGTCTATTGATACAATTAAATTACGATATATGCCTTTTGCTTTAAAATATGGTGCAAAAAAATGGTTATACGGTTTACAACTAAATTCTATTATTACTTAGAATCAATTTTGTTCTGAATTTCTAGGAAAATGCATGTCATAATTAAAAGGAAAAATAAAATTTTAAATTGTAGATAGAAATTAGGAGAACCTTTCTGAAAATATTTTACAAGGTTTCATGACCTCCTAGCTCAGTGCCCACATCATGGAGTAGAGAGAGTGACCCAAATCTGAACTATTTATGAAGGAATTGATTATCACACAAAGACACTCTTAGAATCTTTGAATCAAAATAGATTTTTGAATCAAAGAATAGATAATGCTTGGAAATTTTTAGAAGATCTAGCTAAAAGAACTGCCCAATGAAAGAGTGCTGCTAAAGTAAGTCAGGAACAAATTCCTATCCCTAGGGGAGTCCATATTGTTGAACCACATGTTACTTTAAAAGCTAAGATGGCTAGCTTGATACATAAAATTGATGAACTACAACTTAAACAAAAGATTGAGTCTATCATGCCTAAATGTACAAGTTGCTTTACCATAAGTCATATTGTAGAGGACTATCCTATTTTAAATGACTCTGAAGATGTTAATGCTTTATTTTATAATCAACGTAACAACTCTAATTTCAATCCTACTTATAATCCTAGGTGTAGGAACCATCCTAATTTCTCATGGTAAAATCCAAGCCAACAGCCACCTCAATCTGTAGGGCAACCTTTTATTAAACAAAATGCAATGAACAATAATTCTTTAAATTTAAATCATAACCAACTTGTTCATGATCAAAATGTTGAGAGATAATTAGCAAGCTTAATGCAAAGAGTAGAAACAGCATTAAAATCCAATTCTCAAATTGCTACACATGATCAAGCTATTAAAAGAATTGAGACACAACTGAACCAAATATCTAATTCACTTAATCTAAGAAACAAAGGTGCTCTTCCAAGTCAATCTATTCAAAATCCCCATTTACCTAATGGGCACATAGCTCATGGAGGGGATGAACAACATCACACAGCTTAAGCCAATGAAGCTGCAGTTTTGTAGTGTTTGTTTATAAACCACCTGGTTTTCTTATAAGCCATTAAAATTCCACAAGCATAGATATATATAGGAGCATTGTTTTTATTTCAATTATATTGTTTCTATGAAGAAGAAAAAATTATATCACCTCCTTATCATCAATTCTTATTGATGCATAGTACTTATTTAATTTCTGCAGCATTACCTATTCATTTCACATGTTTCATCCTATTAAGTTTAATGTGTTATTTAGCATGCATCACATCTTCATGTTTGATGTTAGGGATGTTTATTATATTTTGTATTTGTTATAAATTTTCCTTTCTATACTGAACTTTTTCATTTACATTAAGGACAATGCAAAGTTTAAGTATGGGGGGAAAGGTTTATGTTTAAGGTTTATGTTTAAGGTTTATGTTCAAGTAAGTTTAAGTAGTTTAAGTATGTTAAAATTGTTCAAAATTTTAATTTTCTTTTTCTTTTCCAATATTTGTGATTTTCTTTGATTTTCACATCTTTAATATCTTTTATGTGTTTCTCTCGAGAACAAAACCTTAATGAATGTAAATTTCAAGTGTTGCTATTAGAATTAATGGGAAAACCCTATTATATTGAGCGGAGAATTTCCAGAGCCAATTCCAAGTAACCTATTGCCCTTAGATGAGATGGATTTCAAATTAACTTGTACAATGGGTTAAGTCTTCCTGTTTCATTTGAATTAACGCCTTATTAACCTATTTTTCTAAAGTGAATCATTTTCCTTTCTCATTACCCTATTTGAGTGGAGAGATAAACATATGTCGAGTGCCACCATAAAAATGATCATGATATGAAAAATTTTCCATTTTGGTGAGCACTATCTTAAGGTACCTCCCAAACTTTTCTGAGTTAGAAGTTATGTAAAAAAAGGTAGTAAGGGTATGAGCTTTAATGCACCATAAAGTTCATTTAAGAATTAGGTTGTGGAGATATAAGGTGGTGAAATTAATCGACTAAGGGTCATTTATTAGTTCTAAGAGTGCAATGCTAGTTGTCATTTACTTTGTGTTATTTTGAAAAATGAAAAAAAATGGAAAAAGAAAGGAAAAGGAAGTATCGAAAAGAAAGAAAAAAAGAAAAAAGAAATAAATAAAAAGAAAGAAAAAGAAGAAGAAAAATAATCAAAAAAATTTAAGGGATCAATGTCAATATGGGTAGAAAAGAGAAATATTCGAAGTCACTTGGAATGTGAGAATGAAGTAGAATGATATCATATCAACAAATTAACATTTTGAGTGATGGTGTATTATTGTCTTATTCCTTGTCTACTGGCCAGAGCATTTTCCAATATCTTAGAAAGGAAGGGAATATCTTAAATTACCCTCTTTTATTGGTGAAATGTGTGTCTACTTTAATGATTTAATTTCTGATTGAGAGTAGTGAAGGTGTGAATTCCTCAAATCACCATTCACAGGGCATTCTCCATCTTCTTCATCTTCCACCTTCCACCCATTTACTTCTTTCGAGAGGAGATTGACGACCTCCTCTTTTCCAATCACTCTCTTAATGTGTTTGCTTTTCTTTTCTCAACCTAAGCATATCCTTGAAGGAGAGACTCTCGACACCGACTGCTTTCTCTTCTATTCCTTGGTGTAATTGTGGAGTGATACCCAAAATCTCATTTCAAGGTTGAAAGGAAGGCCAGTTAGATTGACGACCTAGTGGACCAGAAGTAAAGACAAAGAGAAGTTCTCAGCCTGAGTAAGTTTCGAAGGGAGGAATTATAGTGAAGCATTAGGTGTTCTTTCCTTTTTCCTTTTCTTTATTTTTACTTTTCCTTTATATTTACACTCGAATTTACAAACACCCATTTTATCAACTCAGTTACAATATTTAGAAATTGTTTTTAAGTTTACTGTAATGTTGAATGTTGCATTTTAATTTTACAAGTTATTCATACTATGTTGTATTTCATGCATTATGTTGTTTATTGTATTTTAAAATATTTAAAAAGATCAAAAATATAAGTATTCAACTCTTAGAAGTTCATCTAAAACTCACAATTATCGCACAACCCTCGAGTAAGTTCAAGGGTAAAGACGTTTACCCATGAGCTATCTCAAGGGTTAAGTGCTCTCTCTGTGCAAAACGACAAAGTTTATGCAAACTGAAGTGTATAATCTTAAAACTTAAGATGAATTAAATATTTGGAAATAAAACTCACTGGATAGAGTCTTTCAATGCAAAATTTGAATCATTTACTAAAAAACTAATTTTAAAATCAAAATATTCTAAGTGGTGAAGAAATTAAAAATAATGAAAAATTCTCTAAAAGGTATAATTTAATGAGTATTTAAAGAGCATCCTAGCAGTTAATTGGAACAGAGCAACTATGACATTGCTTAAAAGAAATATAATCACTTATTCCATTAATTGAACACACCAATTTAGCTAAACACCAAGCAAAACTAATTTTTGTGAACAAACCTGTACTTATACAGTAACTGAACCCATGCACTTGCGGTGAAATTAAAATATTTTGAACACATACATTATTAAGAAGTGGATTGTAAAAAGTGTCCAAACACTCCTCCACCTGTAGCTACATTCTTGCTATGTGTTTTCCAACAACGCTCCCACTCGACCTGAAAGCTTTGATACCAATTATTGGGAAAAAACAATCCCTTCGCGATCACATCACAATCGCCCAACACTCCTCAACCTATACACGTCCCAACAACGCGCATCTCTTCGGATTGCTCACTAGCGAAAACACTCAAGGTCTCTCTCACAGTTTCATCGTGGGTGGAAGAAGGAAGGAGAAGGAAGAAGGAAGAAGACGCAAGGATGTACATGGTTTGGCAAACTACCTATTCCACGGGGTGTGGTGCTTTCTTGATCTTCATGCCACCACCAGACTTTCTCACAAATAGATCACTCCACACAATCTCCCTCACACTTGCACTATCACACTTGTCTTCTTCCTCACTACAACAATTATAGGACATGACACATTACAGCCTTTATATAGAGAACATGGGAGAAACCCTAGACATAGCATATGAAGGGACCCTCGATCTTATCACTAACCTCGAACTTATCGCCAACTAGCAACCGCATGGATAGACTTGGCTGTCATGACCTACAACCACCTACGACCCATCTCTAGCCGCACCTGTCCTTCATTTGACTACCGTTGGATCGACCCAGCTGCCAGTCCTCCTAAGCTAACAACTACCTAACCAGCCAGGTCAAGCTACTGCTATGCTGATCTTCGACTCCCACCCTCCCGTAGTTGTACACCTGTCCATAGACTTATCTCCATATACTTACGACTGTAAACTTAAGCCATAGACTTAAGGTCGTAAGGTTAGGGTCCAACACTCACATGCCTGGTCCTCTGCACGATCGAATCTTTGATACACAGCTACCACCCTGTGAACCCAGCTTCCTCCTACTCTTTAGCGGAAGCCTGCTCTTCACTCTGCAACCTAAACACTTTGGCACCCAATTGCTGTTATGTGGCTACCACCTCGTGGATCCAGTTACCACTTACTCTCTAGCGAAAGACTGTCTCCACTCCTTGCAGCCCCAACAATGTTATCAATCACTATCTTGATCTTTATTCATGCTAAATGTGGTTGATAATGCTTGCTATTTCATCGATGAATTCTTATGTCTTGATGCACCTATCATCGATGTCCATTGTTCTCATCCAAGTGAGAATGGATAAGGAGTGGTGAATAGTCCAAACATCACAAGAGTCGGAGAGAGATGTTTTATCCGTGGCATCCTTTGTGAGTCTAGTCACGTTGTTGTTCTTTTCCTTATTCTTTACATATAATATTTCTTCCTTGAATGCAGAAATATCTTGTGATTGATGATTTGTATGAGTTATCCTAAATTCAATATAATCAAGTTTATTTACATCTTTGCTCTTGATTCTTGCGAATTATCTTCGAATTTAGGGATATCAGTTCAAATTGATTGAATTGTAATTAGCCAACCATAAACGACTCGAGGCTAACTTTTAGCTAGGCAGGTTGGGTGCCTAACACCTTCCCAACTTGTACTCAAAGTGCTTACCTAGAATATTGAAGTTTTCTTAGTTTTTGCCTGAAATAAACTAAGTGGCAACTTCGTGTCATTCTTTCATTTTGGATCTTTATTCTATCATGGAGAGATACACTTGTAAATTTACATGTTTATAGAAGGGTTAGTCCTTGAGATATTAAATTTGTTTCTAACTGATAACCACATTTCCCTTTGACTTCTTTTTAGAACAAAAACATGATTACCACTATATACTCTTCTAATAAAACCACCACAATATGGAATCATCAAATTTATAGTTGGGGTTGTAATATACTATGCATTTTCTAACATGAGATCTATATACATTGCTAGATGATGTAAAATAATTGATTCTAGATGTGTTACTTGATAATTCTTTAATTTTATTTTTAAACATATATGTCATTTTCATTTTTCAACTCAATGTTAATACAATCAATTTTACATTTTTGCTCAAGTGAGTCTTTACTTTTTTAAACTAGTTTACTTATTGTAGTATGTAGGGATTCATTTTACTTTTCAAGCTTAGAAATGCAATGTATTTCTCAGTTGTGTTGGTCATTTTATTCTTCAATGCTTTATTTTCTTCTTTTAGTTTTTCTATCTCTATTTGAATGCTATCATTTTCTTGTTGTAGCTCATCACACAAGTTTACCTTTTCATTTGTTTCTTTAATTTCTTATATTTATCATGTAATTTCGTGAATGCATTCATAAGATTATTATGTCTACATAACTCATTATTTTTAGATGAGGAAGAAGGATTAGAAAATTACCTCTTCCTCTTGTGCCATAAAGCACATGTTGAGTCTCTTGTCACTTGATGAGTTTGATCTCTCACAAAAGTCATCCCATCTATTCTTCAATACATTCTTGTTTTTCTTATTCTTCCTGGATATTTTCTTCGAGTTCTTTCTTCTTCTTCTTAAAAATTGAGGTTTCTCTTCCAAGTTCTGTATGGTCTCCTATTGAGCTTTTGGAATTTCAACTAAGGGTTGAATATTTTCCTTCTCAACTTCATCTTCATTTTTGTTTCTTTCATTTACTTTTCAATGCTTCTCCAAGCATCGTAAGACATGCTACACTAGCTTAGAATCAATGTTAAACCTTTCTTTATCCAAAGAACAATATAAGATATTCAAGGCCATAGCATCTAATGAAGCAATTTTCTTATCATTTTCATATAAGGTTTATTTAAGCAGGGTGATCTATGTTCAACAATATTCCATAAATTAAGATTTATAGATTTAAAAAATATATTCATTTTACATTTCCCAAATTCATAATTCACATTATCAAACATAGGTGGTCTGTTAATGTCCTATCCTTCTTTTACTTGAGCAGCTATGTGTTTTTGTAAATGTTAAGTCAACAAAAATGACCTTGCTTGGATTCCAATTGTTAGGATCAAAATTGACTACTAGAGGGGGTTGAATAATGGTTTTTAAGTTATTTAAACAAAATTAATCAAAATGATTGATGTGAAAATAAAAGTATACAGAAACTTTTAGGTGGTTCATCAATTGACTACATCTACCTCCAAGCTTACAAAGCTTGAGCCTAATCTAATCACTATCAAAACGATTACAAACAAGTGTTTTAGGTCAAACACTAATTACAATAAGAGTTTGAGGTAGAACTTCCCAACCAACCCACACTAAGAGTTTAAGGTGAAACCTTCCAAGTCACAAGCACCTAAGGTTGAACTCTTCAACCCACAAGAGTTTAAGGTTGAACTCTTTAACCAACAAGAGTTTAAGGTTGAATTTTTCAACTAACAAAAGTTTAAGGTAAAACTCTTCAACCAACACTTCAAACCAGGAGCACACCACTTGTGTTTTTGGTCAAACACAAGCAAAACAAACAAACAACTCAAAGACTACTTGTTTACAACATGATTACCAAGTGCTTGCTTTGAGAGATGTCTTTTGATGAAGACTATGACAGCTTGCACCTTCAAAAGCTTTCAAACTGATCAGCAATGAAACTTTGAATGTGTTGAGTGCTAGAGCATTGTGTGCGCAAAGAATTTGTGTAAAACATTGCAAAAAAGGTTTCTGTTTATGTTGAAAATAACTTCTATTTATAGGCTTTAAATGTGATTAATGGTTAGTTTTTAGACAAAATCATTATAACAATTTTCTAAGTCGTTATAATGTTTGTTATTCTGATCCATGTTCCAAGAGTTTTTATCTCAAGAAAATGCCAAATCGTTATATTATTAGGACATACTAGTATAACGAAAGTTTGCAAAAATGGTTTCGTAGATTTCATCAAGCAAGTTCATTATAATGATCCACAAGTCATTACAATGATTTGCATAAGATCCAATTTATGTATTTTGGGAAGATGATTTCTTATAACAATTTCCTAAGTGCCTAATTTGTAAATTTTGATTCATCTAGATGTCAATATAAATTATTTGAGATCTTATCTTTAAAAGAAAATTTTTCAAAACTTTCTTAAGTATTAGACAAAATCTAGAATCGTTATAACATTTTTTTAAGTTGTAATAACGATTTTCTTAAGTGTCTAATTTTGTGAAATTCGATTTTTCCAGACATCCAAGGTTTTCTCCGAACATGTGGAATTTGATTAAGGTGTTTTCTCTGAACATGAGAAGTCCGATTTATCTAGATGTTGAAGTATTTTCTTTGGACATGTAAAATCTAGTTTATTCAGATGGTAGTAAAAAATATCTGAATGAGTCTTTGACAATGGATTTTCCTAGATTTTTCATGAGATTTTTCTAAGTTTTACTATTATAACGATTTTTGGTAGAATTATTCCTATAGTGTTTCCAATACAAAACATTGTAACGATGGTGAAATTCATTACATTGTTTTGTTCTATGCATGGTTTTATTAGGTGTGAACTTTGAGTCTAGATGAGTATCTTATATGAGTGTCCAAACCTTTGTAAATGAGTGATCTTTTCCTCCTAACCTTGTTTTTATTCTTCTTTTTCCATTCTTCATCCTTGAAACAAATTATGCTTCATTTGTGTCTACATATCTTTACTTGTAAATCTTTCATTTCTTCATGGTTTCCAACCTTCGTAGCTTCATACTTAAGTCTTTTGAATCCTCATGCCAATGTTATTTGACATCATCAAAACCTATAGAGATGAATTCTCAATAGTAGAAACACAAGATAAAAACCAACCAGAAATTTGTGACTAATACAACTTTTACCAGTTAAAGTATAGTTACAAATGTTCTCTTGCTTTTGGTGATGCAATGGATGAGAGATGCACTTTCTATCACCAGCAAGACCTCCAAAATGATTTGCAATGACCTACAGATGAGTATAGGAATAAGATCTTAAAGCCTTAGAGTTTGTCAATGAATATGAGAGTGAAAAGCTATCATTTGTCTTGGGTTAATGGCCTCATTTATAGAGTGAATAATGTGTCTAATGACTACATTTTCACGCAAAACGGAATTCTGAATTTCGATTTGTAATTCCTCTCATGGCATGGACTATTATTTTTAGGTGCACCTCTGTAGCTGTCACCTCCACAAATTCCTTGGTTACTACCTCTCCTTCACCATCTGACTCTTCTTCCACCCCCCACCTTAGAAAAATTTTCTTCACCTTGGATACATGCTCTTGATGGACTCACGTTTTCACCACTCTTCTTTAAGTTTGATTTGTACCAGTTGGCGGTTCTTCAATGTGTCTTTGGTCCCTACATAGTTTCGGGAATTACTCCCATTAGATAGCATCGCTAGTGTTTGTCCCCATGAGGGAGACATTGATGAAGGTTAAGGACATAGCATCGCTAATGAGTTACTTTGTCCCAACTTCCTCTAAAGGTCGATCTTCAATTCCTGTAATTTCACTAGTGATATCGCTAGTAGGTGGACCTTAAAATTTTTGAAATGGTTACCATCCCCTCTGCCAGGCAACTGACCCCCCTTTAACTACTTCCCTGTCCCCTAAAATTTGACCTAATAGTGCACCACCTCCAAAGCTAGCGACGTCCATCCTCCCCTCGAGTAGGTTTAGACAAGTGTCAATCCTTTGCAGCATCTTGAGTACTAATCGTTCCTCCTACGTAGGACCCTTCTATCTTAGTTGTTAACAAACAGCAGTGGGATCTTAAGGCTCTGGTATTAGTTTGTGATGATCTAAATTGGATTGCAATGGGTTATAATGATGTAATTGGTGTGGAGCAATGGTGTGAGAAATAAATTGAAGTAAAGATACAATTGCCATTCAAGAGGCGACAAGTTCTTCATGTTCATAAGACAGTACAACACAAATATGAAAAAAACCCTAACACACCATACACGATAATTTATATCAACTCCACTACCCTAACTCAATAAAAGTGTCTTCCCCAAAATACTAATAGTCATGAATCCAAATAGGGCTTAGGGTTTGTATGACATCTAATTTTTACATATATTTGAATATAGGGAAATTTGGTTGGGGTTTTGTGCATCCAAACATATTGATTAGTTCCAAATTGATGTCTTTTGTGCATAAAATCCCAATTGTTAATTTTGTTGTTCATCCTTTTAGAATGCAAAAAATGTTAAACTATATAGGCATTATTTGAATGATTCAATTTAAGTTATGAAGAATTTGGGTAAGCATGTTGGTTTCATTCAAGATTAATTACATTAGATTATTAGCAGCAATAGCATAATAACTGCCATTGAAGATTTATTTCAACCAAATGTTTAGATGGTGAAATACTAATATTGATGATGTTTATGTAACATAGAGGTGTGGAAGAAAAATTCAACTACTTTCACTTATTGTTGAGAAATGTGATATTCTAAAGAAGAGATGAAAAATTCTAAACTTAATATTCTTCTATGACTACCATACATAAGTGAAGATTGTGATAAGTTGTATGTACTTGTCAACTTCATTATAAAGCAAAGATGTTAAATACATCAAGTTTTAGATGAGGAAAATGATTAGATGGGTTATCACCCTTAACTAGAAAATGATGTTCATATCAACAAAAATCATGAGAAACCTATAATTTTGGATGAAATTCACATAGGCCAAGTCGGATAGAGACCAAATTAGAGCCTAGGTAAATGTACTACATGTAGCTTAATTAGGAGAGAGGAAAAATCTTGTTATTTACTATATTAACTGAAGAACAAATTTGTAATTGGATGAAAGTCTATTTGCATGTGCATTGAAACATGTGCATTGCATTGCATTGAAAAATCTTGTATGTGTGTTTCATAATGTTGTTTGCTTATATTGCTATGTTAACATGTTTTATGGATTGTTATCCCTGTTCCTTTTTGCCACCTTTTGGTTTAAAGATTGTGAGTTCTTCTCAGAGAACATTTTATTTCTTATATTTTTTCTTGTTTGCCTCAATTTAATTTTAAAATTTCCTTACACACCTGTATAGTTTAGTCCTTTCTTTTCTTTGGTCTACTTAGTTGAACGAAAATAACTTAATATTGAGAAACTCTCCTTTCAATATCATCTTCATATTCAATAGTTCTTATCATAATGCTATTTTTTGGTTAGTGCAATCTTCTTCTGTGATCACCACATTTCATTTATTGACAACTTTAGATCTACTGTGAGTCTTAATGTTCATACTAAACTTAGTAGACAAGATGACATAATTGAGACTAAGATTACATTTGTTTACAACTTTAGTTTCAATTCTTGTATATAAAGTAGTATTGCGTTATGTATACTAAGGTTGAAAATCAAGTTGCTTTCATTTTTTTGTTTTAGTTGCTCTTATTTTACTTCTATTGCTTCTCTTTTTAGTATCTTTAGTTCATCTGTACATGTCAAAATTTTGATAAATGGGAATTTAGGAAATAGAAAAGAAAAAGGAAAAAAGAAAAGAAAAGAAAATTAGGAAATAGAAATTTTTTAGGATTGTTTGTATATGTTAGGGAAATTCTGAAAAATTAATTTTAAAAAATTTATAAATATTCTTTATTTTAACATTTCAAATATAATTTCACATTTTTCATATAGCTACGAGTTTAACGATAGTTGAGGAGGTTGTGGAAGATACACAAGATTAAGAGAGTATATTATGATAAATTTTTTGTCTAATTGCTAAAATTTTCTCAACCACAACATATAGGAAATAATGGAAAAAATTTAAACTTATAGAGATAGAAAATTTTAAAATATTTTCACATTTTCTAGTATGCATAAATAAAATTGTTTCAAAATTTTTATTTTTCAAGATTTCTAGAATATACAAACCTCTCTTTAAGACTCATTTGTACACGTTAATGAGAATATAAATGTCAATTAGACTGTACTCAACTAGGTCAATACAGTCGAGTATAGTTAAATCGTGTCGTTGACCAATACAACATGATTTAACAAGTTATACCTGAATTTGTCTTCTACATTTCTTAACCTTGAACGTCTTACCTAATCTCTTATAATTATTACTAAATTTGTGATTATAAGAAAAATATAAAATTATATTTAAAATATTAAAATATAAAATATTTATAAATTTTTTAAATTAAATTTTTTAAAATTTTTTGTAACTTTTCTCTTTACTTTTTTTTTTAAAAAAATTTTATATTTTAAATTTTGACGCATATGACGGGAACCCAGACCCTACCGTGCCCTAAACTTTTGTCGACTTTTTGTAGTTATTTTTTTAATATAATGCTTGTTGCTCGTTGCTATCGTAAAAAAAATAACGCAAATAAATTTTTTTTCTACCAAATACATATTTTACTGTTACCGTTGAGTAAAAAAAACAGCACGAGTCCCCAAACTGTCGGCGGCGCTTTACTCCCAGCTCAAATCCTTATCCCGTGTTCTACTCAAGCCAATATTTCTGATCGACGCCCTCGACGAAACCCAAATCCCTCCCACTTTACACCGAATCTCCCCTCTTCCTTCGACCCTCCCCCACCGGGGGATCCAGGAGCGGCGGGATGGAAGTGGAAGAGAGGGAGTCCGAAGCTTCCGCTCTGCCGACGGAGCCGTCTTTCTCTCGTTGGTGCCGGGAGAACGGTGCCGGACCCGAAAGTCCCAGCCGGAAGGGAAGGGGGAAGCAGGACGGGGAGGCTGAAAGTGGTGGGGTAGATCAACCGGTTGTCCGGAGTGACAGGTCAGGGCAGTTTGAACAGAAGAGTGTGCAGTCGAACCCTTCATTTGCCGTGTACGTCAACCGCAACGGAGGGGAGAGAGAGGGGGGTTCTGCGGCGTTCGATGTAGAGAACGGTGACGCGCTTTCTCCCGTCCCGACGGCCGGTGTTTCCGTGCCGACGTTGCTGAAGACACTGCTTTTCGTGCTTGCTTGGTATGCGTTCAGCACCTGTTTGACAATGTGAGTGTTTAAAGATTCGATTTTTATGTATTGCGATATTGTGGAATCGAATGCTTCTGAAGCTTTAACTGGGAAAAATTGGGTGGTGGTTTGCTTGTGGGTAGTTACAACAAGACCTTGTTGGGTGATAAGCTCGGGAAGTTTCCTGCTCCTTTGTTGATGAATACCGTTCACTTCTCAATGCAAGCTGTTCTGTCCAATGCTGCTCTGCGTTTCGGGACCTGGAGAGTCGAGAACAGTGAGAGCATGACATGGAAGGATTATTTTCTAAGAGGTAGCTTCACGAAACTGCAAATATTCTCTTCATCTGTGCCCAGTAAAATGTGTTTCATGGGAATATTACAATGAATTACAAACAAAATCCTAACTTTCCATGGATAGAATGTTTTAACCACATGCTTGATATTGAATATCATCAATAGGTTACTGACTATCATATATAATATGTCATACATATGTTATGAAACCAATATGTTGCATGATAGGAACCACAAATTTGTACTTGAATGTTTCAAACCTATTGGAGGCAAGAAGAATGACCCATATGGATAGAGATGTCAATGGGCTGTGCTGGCATGAAAATTTTTTCATGTCATGGGTTGTGCCTAGGCTAGACTCTCAGGTTGTTTGTGCTGTGCTGGCACGGCACGAATTCCAGCACGAAATAAGCACGGTCTGGCCCAGCATGAGACTACCAGGTGGGTCGTGGGAGGGGGGAGGGGAATGTTGGTCGTCGGGTTGCGGGAGGGGGGGGGGACCCGGGGGAATGCTAGTCGTCGGGTCGCGGGCGGGGGACCCGGTCGCCGGGTTGTGCGGCTGGCGGGGTGAACGGTCGTGTGTGCGGGAGGGGGTTGAACGGGTCGTGTCGCCGACGAGGGGGATGGGCTGTTGGGTCATTGGGCCGGCCGTCGGGTTGTGCGGCCAACGGGGTGAATTGTCGTGTGTGCAGGAGGAGGTAGAATGGGTCGTGTGGTTGGTGGGGCCGCAGGGGGACGGGCTGTTGGGTCATTGGGTCGGCAGCCAGGGTGAACGGTTACATGCGTGGGAGGGGGTTGAATGAGTCGTGTCGTCGGTAGGGGGATGGGCTGCCGGGTCATTGGGCCGATTGCCTGGTTGTGCAGCCGACGGGGTGAACGATCGCGTGTGCGAGAAGAGGCAAAACAGGTTGTGTGGCCGGTGAGAGGACGGGTCGTCGGGGTGAATGGTCATGTGTGCGGGCAGGCAGGATGGGCCGTTGGGGAACCGTACCTGGGTCGGCCGTCGGGTCACGGCTTGCAAGGTGCAATGCAGCAACGGTCGGCACGCTTTCACCCATCGGGCGGCCCACTTCCGTGCAATGGGCGGCTCGTTTCCGCCCAACAGGTAGCCCAATTCCATGCAACGGGCAGCCCACTTCCGCGCAACGGGCGATCGGCTGCCAGGTGAAACGGTCGATTGCCGCCTCAACGGTTCAACCAACTTTTCTTTATAAATTGATGGAGTTAGGATTTTGTTTTTCTCCCAACTCACTCATTATCTCCAAACTCCAAATTCTCCAAACTCCAATCTCAATTCTCAATTCTCAATTTCTCAAATTTTCTCACTCAAGTCACAAACAATGGCACGCTACCAAGGTCAAAGTTCTGAAGGGTATGGATATCCTTAAGAAAACTTTCCTGAAGCTGTAGTAACGCTGTCAATGAAGACTACTGAAGCTTCAACTTCAATTGTACCGTCGAGGAAGTTTCGGAAGAGAGCTTCCACCTGGTCAAAGTACATAATCATGATGAAAGATATGACGGACGACACAGAAGAGGAATGAGCCTTCTGCAACATCTGTAACGCCAACTTCTCTTGCAAAACGTCTGACGGTACAGGTCATTTAACTAAACATATTAGTACATGTAAAAATAAGAATAAAGATAAAAAATTCAAACTTAACTTTCTTTTACTCCTGAGGGTAGTGTTAATTCATGGACTTATTATTCTGAAAGGGTTAGGGGTTTGCATGCTAGATTTATTTGTTCAGAAGATTTACCAATAAGTTTTGGAGGAAATAAATGTTTTGATAATTATATTAGTAAAGCATATTGTTCACAATATAAACGTATATCTAGAAATACTATTAAGTCAAATATTATGATTTCATTTAATAAGCTTAGATTAGAACTTATTAATGTTATGAGTACAATAATGACATGTATAGCATGCACTTCAGATATTTAGTCGAGTAGAACTAATGATAGGTATATAGCTGTAACTGCACATTATATTGATGAAAATTGGATTTTACAAAAAAGATTAATAGGATTTAGAAAAATTCAACATCCACATATTGCTGAAACAATTTTTGCAAACATTATGGAAATTTTTAATTTATATGGAATTAGAAACAAAATAGGTAGTATAATTTTTGATAATGCAACTAATAATACTGCAACAATACTAATGTTTAAAATTAGAATAAGTACACCAAATGATTTTAAATTATTTCACCAAAGATGTATGTATCACATAATTAATAGTATTGTACAATCAGGTGTAAAAGAAATTGAAATTTATATTGAACTTATTAGGGATGTTGTAAGTTTTATAACTAGTTTAGGAAAGCAACAACAACAATTTGATGAAATATGTGATACTTTTGAAATGCCACATAAAAAATTCTCTTTAAATGTTCAACATAGGTGGAATTCATTATATTTAATGTTAGAAAGTGTATTACCATATGAAATTTCAATAATGTCTTTGTATAATCGTCAACATTGTGATGATTATCAAAAACAATTAATTGAGAATGATTTTAAAATTGTAAAATGTTTTGTTGAATTTTTAAAACCTTTTTATGATGCAACGGTTAGATTATCAGGAATTTATTATTCTACATCTGTCTATGCGTTGCATCATTTATAT